>JAHDVE020011691.1:0-228806 GCA_022606495.2 Halesus radiatus
AGTGTGTAACTATCCATGATCTCTATATAGCTGCTAAACACAAGTTATTAATGTATAAACAAGCCTCTTCTGCTGCATAAGGAGTGTGTAACTATCCATAATCTCTATATAGCTGCTAAACATAAGTTATTAATATATAAACAAGCCTCTTCTGCTGTATAAGGAGTGTGTAACTATCCATGATCTCTATATAGCTGCTAAACATAAGTTTTTACATAAACGGTTGTTTATCACTTGTGTAAAATGTAAAACACATTTATCAGTAAGACTTTTTTAAGATTTGTTTGTAAAATGAAATAAAATAATTCAAAAGTCTAACAGCATAACACTAATGGCCGTGAGAATCTTCGTTCATAAATGATTGACAAATAAAATTATAGGAACAGAAATAAGGTGGTGTGCCTATTTGGCAATATTTGAACTGTGCTGCGTGTTGCTGTGTTGAAGTGGTGAAAAGTCCACTGGGCTCGCGGTACTTGGGTTACACAGAGACCCGAGCCGGCAGAAACTTATGAATTGATAAATTATAGGAACAGAAATAGGGTGCTATGCCTAGTTGGCAATATGTTGTTGCGCTGTGCTGTATTAAAGTGGTGCAGATCCACTGGGCTCACGGTACCTGGGTTGTACAGAGCCGAGCCGGCGGATACTCTCTCGGACAACAGCTCTAGTTTAGTTTGGAGAGAGGCCATTTCGTCTCTGGAAACACAACGGTCACGGTTCATGCGTTGTCACAACAAACAAACAAACAAACATACAAACAACATTGATCACAACGGATAGACACAATAATATATTATAGTAAAAACTTGTATACATAGTAAGTAGAAGCATAGATATTAAATTCTGTAGATTGACAAATCGCGCAGCTTCTGACATTTGATGGCAACACGCTATACTAGCGCCTCTAGTGACCCGAGTTGTACGAAATGGTTTTTTTGATACATTATAATAGATTTTCTATGAAATATGTTCTTAATAAATTAAAGAAATCGAAAATTCATAAAATAACTATTAGGTAACCTACATATTTACTGCTTTCTTTTCTATTTATTAAGAAAAAGGTCAGTATATTGCCATCTCAAGGTATGATAAATGTCGGAAGCTACGCGTATTATATAATTATATTTTTAATGTATTTAGTATAATACAGTCTTTTGGAGAGTGACTCCATAATACGTGGAGCAAGGGATTTAGTAGACCCTTCAAAGGGGGAGAGAATACTTACCTTTATTTACTAATTAAATCTTCTTGAGAGATATGTTACCATCTCTGTAATTGTGTTATAATACAGGGTTATGCAAAATGATTTGGGCTTTTTCAAAAAAATTTGAGACGAAAGGTACACTGCACTACAGTTGCCTACTCAGTTTTACAGAACTCGCAAACACAGAAAACCTTGTGCTGCATAGTAGCTATTTTATTCACAACTGACGCAAAATGGATGTTTGGCGGCGCGAGCACTCCAGTGGTCATTTACGCAACTATGAGCGATCTAGCGGTGGGATCGAAACTTCAGGACCTCCTCTTTCAATTGCTATATAGATCATTCATATATAACATATAATTCAGGAAATATACCGGTACGAAATTGAGTCCATCATTTTGAATAATCCTGTACATACATATAAAATTGCATTTAAAACATTTGTGAGCTATGCCAGGTTAGAATGGGCTAGTTAGGGTAGGGTTAGGTTAGGGTTAGGTTAGGTTAACTTAACTTAACTTCACTTCGATCTTCTATCCAGTGTTATGTAATGAGGACTAACACTATGGTATCAGCTACAGAAAGAACAAGATAAAGCAAACAAAATAAACACAAAATAATGTACAACACGGTAATACAATTACAGAACATTGTAAAACATAAGAAAGCCAAAGTCTACGCTACCTTCTCGTACTGTGTTTCGACATCGCTACTCGTGTCGCTAGTCTCCAGCGTGTGGTATAACGATCCGTCGTTATTATCAGTGTTGTCGCAAGCAAAAGAACAATCGCGCGACACCACGTCCAAACTAAACTTTGACAAATCGTCGCTAGTTGACATTAAATCTCTATTTGACATGACATCTCTATTTAACATCACATCTCGATTTGACATTACATCTCTAGTTGACTTTACATCACTTTCTGAGAAACCGTACTGCTTAGAAGTACCGGCTTTAGTCAAATTCGACTCGCAATATGCCTTTTTGTAATTGTGCGATAGAATTTTATCGCATTTAAAATCGCTCGTGTAATGTGAATACTTGCTACAATCGACGACATTGCGTTGTTGTGTCGTCGTCAAACTTTTCGTCGGATTCACACTAAAATTGTTTACGTTAAAATACTGCATTCGTTCATTTCTGCTGTTATTAACATCTTTATTGAACGAAGTTTCGTTATTTTTGCAACAGTCTTGGTAATAGAGAGAATTTCTAAAGTTTTCGTTGTTCTTTGTGCGATTGGTTGTTAGTTCGTCGCTTGAGGTGTCACGCGATTGGCTCTTTGGTAGGGGACGGTGATTGATCTCGGTTGACGAATAGTCGGTTGTGGATTGTTCGCTGGTGAAGGGGGACAAAGCATGAGGTTTGTGTACGGTCGGACAGTGCTTTTTGTAGTTGAGCCAAACTCCTCTCAACTTTTGCATTAGTTCCGAGTTGCGACTCGCCCACAGAGATCGCTCGCTCCTGTAAAGGGCAAATCAGTTCTAATAATCCAATACAGAATTTCATGAAGAAGTTAACTATGCATATATTATTATACTCGTACACCAATAATAAGTCTTTTATTATTTTTTTTTCTGTCGTGTTCATCTCACTAGGTCATTTTGGGATCTGTTCATAAGTAAATAGCGTACTACATGATATTAAAAATAGTTTTTAAACTAACTAATCATCACGCCGTTTCTCCGCTGGGCTAGGCAGAGAGGACGGACCGCACAAACAACTCGATCTTCGCATACGCTTCTTGTTTCATTCATATTCATACATTCTCTTCTATTATTCCGACTTCTGACATGGCCCGACTGAAGTATTTGATTCACTTGATCGTGCCATCTCTTCCTCGGGCGTCCCCGACTTCTTCTTAGATTCACATTTGCATCATTTCTCCTTACACTCCTTTCTCCGTTCATCCGCTCTACATGCCCAAACCATCTAAGCGTCCCTTTCTTAATCTTACTCATTACGCTTATTGCATTCTTTACGAATCTCAACATTCACCTTAGAGATCTTATTTCTACAGCATTCAGTTTACTTTCATCCTTCCTCGGTCAGTTCCATGCCTCACTGCTGTATTCAGGGTTGGTGTCAGCACTCTATTATGGACTGCTAGCTTCGCTTGTTAGGACAACTTTTTGTTAGCACCAACTGCGTTCAGTCCTCCGTTAATGGAGTTTCCTGCATTCTTCTTCCCCTTCTTTCAATACCTTTTTAAGAAAAATAATTAATATTAAATTTATTGGAATAACTTAATAACAACCTCATTGTAATATTTAACCAATGAAGAAGATAATATTGATTACTGTATATATATTAGTGTTACAATAATATATTGTATAGTATTTTTAATACAAGTTTCTTGAAGGATTTGAGCTTTAAACTTACAATAACAATTTTTTTCATTTCATATTCCGTATATACACCCGCCAACAAATAATTCATCTCAATATTTAAAAGCAGTGCAAAAAGTTTTTTTTTCTAAAATATGTCGAATAATATATCAAAGTAAAGTGCAAAAAAAAAATTACTATTTAGGTTGGATTGTTGCAAACTCCGTCACATTTCATTGACGATCAGCGCCATTTTTATTTTTTACAGTTGAACGGTGCCCATTAAATGGCGATTCTCGGCTCGTTTCAGCTTTTAATCAGATAGTGATCAGATTCCAAATATAAAAACATGACCTTAATGCTTTACGGCCGATTTGAATAAAAGCTTAAACGGGCCGAGAATCAAACAAATGTGACGGAGGTTGATACGCCCCAATCTTAATACATTTTTCCAAAATTTTAAAATTTCAAAATCAGTATTGCAACACCCATGTCTACAATAACTATCAATACGATAAGTGCATAAAGAAATTCCTATGAACGGAAAAAGGTAGTTACATACTTTTTACTGTTATAATACTATAATATTAAATATTTTAATTACAGTGAAACTCGCTTAACCTTATGGACGCGAGCGGCGCACCTCTGCGCCCACTATACATACATGCCCTGTACGCGGGTGGCTCACTCGTGCGCCGCAAAACTTCTAAAGTTTAAAGAGCCCCGCGAGTGACTATTTTTGACGCATATGAAAGGTTAAGGTTAAACAAAATGTGACACACTTCACAGATGGCGCTAATTCAAATATTTAAAAAAAAACACTTTTAATGCTTCTAAATATTGTAAATACGGAATATGAAATGGAATAACTTGTTATTTTAAGTTCTAGTCCTTCCAGAAACTTATAAAAATACTGTATGCGTAAGTTTTACAGTAATATATTGCTTTAAATCTATAGTAGCAATTTATTCCATTTCATATTCCTTGTGTACACCTGCCAACATATTCAATAATTAAAAGCATTACATGCTAAGTGTTTTTTTACAAATTTTTAAATTAGCGCCATCTGTGAGAGCGTATTGCGGTTCGTTTAGCCTATAGAAGAATGGTTTTTTCGGACCCTTTAAGACTGAATTTGAAAAATGGCCCAAAATATACCACATAAGAAGTTTTTTTTTTTCCGGTCCCTCGGAAAAAAAACCTTATAAGAGAGTTTCACTAAAGAAAAGGTGAATTTTGAATTTTCGTTGGCTGCGTATTCGATTATCGATTTTTTTTTTTGTTATGTTGGTACACATATGTTTATCATATGTTAGCATTATCAGCCATTTTGGATTAGTGGTTTGTTTTTGACAACTGGAAAGGTTAGTCACGTTTTTGTGTGTTCTTCGATTTTTTACTTTTGAATAAAATGGATCAAAGAATATGTATTAAATTTTGCGTTAAAAATGGAATAAAGTGCTCCAACGCACTTAAAATGTTGACTGTGGCATTCGGCGAGTCTAAAAAAGTGTTTATAAGTGGTACAAGCGCTTTACAGAAGGCCGAGAAGATGTTAATGACGATGAGCGTCCTGGAGTTGCAACCACGTCAACAAACGAAGAAAACATCGAAACAGTGAAGAAAATGGTTTTGGAAAATCGTCGAATCACTATTAGGGAAGTTGCAGAGGATGTTGGCATATCAATCGGCTCATGCCATGCAATTTTCTCGGATGTTTTGGGCATGAAACGTGTGACAGCGAAGTTTGTTCCGAAATTGCAAAATTTTGAGCAAAAGCAACGTCACATTAGTATCGCTCAGGAGTTGTTAAATAATGTCAACGACGATCCAGATTTACTCAAAAGGATCATAACTGGTGATGAAACGTGGGTATATGGTTATGACGTCGAAACCAAGGCCCAACCATCCCAATGGAAGCGGCCAAAAGAGCCAAGACCGAAAAAAGCACGCCAAGTTCGATCAAATGTGAAGGTTTTGCTCACTGTTTTCTTCGATTACAATGGCGTGGTGCATCATGAGTTCTTGCCAACAGGTCGTACGGTTAATAAGGAATACTACAAGGAAGTTATGCAACGTTTGCGTGAAGCAATACGGCTCAAACGATCGGAATTGTGGAAAAACAAATCATGGATTTTGCATCACGGTAATGCACCAGCTTACACATCAATGCTTGTTCGTGATTATTTGGCCAAAAACAACACCGTAATCATGCCTCAACCACCGTATTCACCAGATTTGGCTCCCTGCGACTTTTTCCTATTCCCGAAACTGAAGAGACCAATGAAAGGAAAGCGTTTTGCCACAATTGATAAGATAAAGTCAGAATCGAAGAACGAGCTGATGGCCATACCGAAAAGGGCATTCCAGAAGTGCTTCGAGGATTGGAAGAAGCGCTGGCCTAAGTGCATTATATCTGAGGGGGATTATTTTGAAGGGGAGAAAATGGATATTGATGAATAAATAAATACTTTTCGAAAAAATTCTAAATTCACCTTTTCCTTTGAACACACCTCGTATAAGTAAGCATTCCATCCTCTCTGCTCACCTTATGAAACAAACGCAATAGTTAAGACAGTACTTTATTTGATAAAAATTTTATGCCATAATAAATGTTTATAATCTATAAAACAATTTCTCTAAGCAAAAATTTCACAGACAAAAGATCCAAAAAGATCATAATTTTTTTTATAAAAAAGTACGATTTCCTACGTAATCTGTATGCGTTAATATTAAAATCACAAATCACTAACAAACAGTGTAAAATTTGATACATAAAGACAATTATATTATATAACAAACAACAAACTGGTGATAATGCTAAAACATTTTTATGTATTCAACATAAAATAATTAATTTTATTAAAATTACCGTAGCAAGCAACGAGAATACTATTTATCTGGACAAATAATTCCTAGAAATACATAGTGTGATCTATTAACTTATTTGAAAGAAAACGATTGTTTGTTCAAGAAATAATTTAAAAAATTCACCGGAAGCAAATACCGTAGAAATATATATACACAAGTAATACGCAGCTTCTGACATTTTTAATTATTAAGTATTTTATTCCCTGTCTAAGCCACCAGACCGAGCGATAGTGGCGAGTAGCGAGGCTTGCAACTGTTAGTACAAACCTAATAGCCTCTTTAATATTTTTCGTAACTCATATGGAGGTTATTTAATATTTATTTTATGATTTTTGATTTCTATAATTTATTAAGAAGAATTTCTGTAATTTATTTTCACAGAAAATCTTTTTTTTATATGAATACTTCACAAGAGTCCCAACTGCTCCCAATCGTCTGGAGCCAGTGAGACTATGGCATCCCCAATTGGGGAATGTTGTGAGGCTGAAGGTATTGGGGAGGGGAAGGATAAGGGGAAGAGGAAGGTGGGGAAATACCTGGCTAGATCTGGTCACCATTCAGACTGGTCACCAAACACGGCTAAAAGCCATTTCAAGCAACGTTTCAATTCTGAATGGTTGTCTTTCACCAGGGCGATACTGAGAGTATCTTCCACTCTGGAACGTGCGCAAATATACTATATATTAATTATTTTTTATTTAGATTTAAAAACCTCATTGTAATATTTAATCATAGAAGAAAATAATGTTAACATAACCCAAATGAAAGATGAAACCGGACTAAAGGACAGTAACTAAAAATATTTCAGTCGCATCTGGGACTGCCTATCCGGGGCAACGCTCAACCGCTCAACGCTCAACGCTCAACCTTTAGTCCGGTTTCATCTTTCATTTGGGTTATGTTAATATTATTTTCTTCACTGATTAAATATTACGATGAGGTTTTTAAATCTAAATAAAAAATAATTAATAATTAAATATTGAATTCATAGACTTTTATAAAAAGTCAATAGATGTCTCATATAAATAAAAAGTCGGATGTAAATCCGAGACACTGTTTAAGTTTGCAATTGAGTTCGGGTAGAACTTTGTAAACATCTTAAAAATAGTTGCCAATAATATGAGATTAAAAATGGAAGATAATATTCACAAATCTTGAAGTTGAGATATGATATCGATGAAGATGACACAAATTGAACTTGTCTCATTAGCTAAGTCGGTTGAGCGTTGCCCCGGATAGGCAGAGGACCTGGGCTCGAGTCCCAGATGCGACCGAAATATTTTTAGTTTCTGTCCTTTAGTCCGGTTTCATCTTTCATTTGGGTTATGTTAACATTATTTTCTTCAATGATTAAATATTACTGTATATTATTTTTAAATGAATTAATTGTGAAATAGCACAAATTAATTAAATAAAATTTACTTGCACACGCCGGGAATTATTGAAATATATAAAAAAAATAAAAAAACGATTCCGACAACACACGCCGCTAGGGGCGCTAGTGCAGCATGTCTCAACATCTCAACGTATAGAAAATGTCAGAAGCTGCGCATATTGTATATATTTCTACTGCATTTGATAGAATATCTTTGTCATATTATTTGACAAAAGATGTTACAGTTACTATACAGTGTAGTAACAGACCAAAACTAGATTATCATCCGAAACCGAATTTCGGTTTTCGTTCTAGTTTTGGCCGAAATTGAAACTTATTTAAAAAAGTTAAAAAACACTCTGTACCCCGAAATTAGGCATTTTTTTGTTAAAAGACATCAATTTAATGAGTAAATTGTGAGCGCTTTTTGTTTCGTTGTTATGTAACAGTTCTTCAATATGCGCTCCGGGTACTTTAACTTCAAATGAATTATAGAAATACAGTTGTTTCAAAGTTTCGGGTAATTTTTGGCCGAAACCGGGGAACATTGATAGAAAGAGAACTCATTGCTACTATTTAACTATGCGCATTAGAGTATCTTTGTCACATTATGTGACTCGAGAGTTATGAATTTCCATAAAAATGGGAGAAATTGACAGAAGAAGGTTAGCAAGAATATCTACGAAGTTTTGTTTGTTGAATTCTAGAGAATTTGCAGGATTATCATATGCGATGTTTGCAACTTTCATTAAATGGAGAAAATCTCAAAGAAAATACGTGGGGATATTGTGTAATTTTTTTTTACAATGAGTGGATAGTTATATTTGTAACTATTATCCTACCTAATACTAAAATTGCAAAAATTTGGCTAAAATTTCATTTTGAACACAATTTAAACATTCATTCTTCCATCGGCACCTCGTCGTCGACAACTTCTACGCACTTTTCTTCTACCGCATCCAAATCTGAACACAATGATTCTACCGGAGGCTCTAGCACTCCTTCCGCGTCAGATTTTTCTAAAATTTTCTCCTCCGAATCATCAACAACACACTCTTCTAAACATTTATCAGCGATAACATCAAGTTTCTCATTTAAATTCATCCCAATCTCATCGGTTACAATATTTTCTTTGCGTTTTTCATCTAAATCTATTACACTCTCATCATCTACGATGGCTTCTTTACTTTCCAACAAGACTTCATCTAAAACTTCGACTTTAACATCTGTGATGATCATTTTTTGTTCGGGAGGAGACAAAAGTGTGGCTTCAACTTCTTTAACTTCAAATTTGCGTTTATTTTTGCTTCGTTTCTCAGATTTTTCAGACTTCTCTCTGGGCCTGGGAACTATTTTAACGCTAATATCCACCTTTATCGGTTCCTTCTTCTCTTGTAAGAAGGGCGATTGGATATACAGAGGGAACTTGAAGATATTTCCGGTTTGTTCTTTCGACTTGGGATCTTTCGGTGTCGGTATCGTCGCGCTATTCGACGAACCGCACTCGCTTCCTATTGGTCGGTTCTGGATATGTGCCGTAACGACAGGGGGCGATCCTGCGCAGCTGATTGGCCCGCGGCGCTCTGTTCTCAATGGCTCTGATTGGATGGCCGGCTGCCCTACACAAAACAGACCAATCAGAACACAGCGCCAAAGCCAGACCAGCGAAAGAACAGAACAGACCGGAAAGAATTTATTATTTATCCAGAAATGGGGAAAGACCTCCACACTGATTCTTTTTTCAAATGTAATAATTTACTGAACAGTTAAGAGATGAGTTTTTAAGAATTTGTCTGAATAAAATGCAATAGAAAAGTTTTACCTATCTAAAAAAATAGTTTCATAAACTCTAGCTATAATATTCAAGATATGCAATCACACGTCATCATACTGTAAATGTAACTATGTTATTTTAAAAGATTGCTTCGTTTCTAGCCAGCTAGTACTTATTCTGAAATGAAAAGTGAACGGTTTTCATTGTAAATTTGTGAAAATCAGTATGTCTCTACTGTTACCAACATTCTTAAAATTATTTAAAGATTAATGCGATGTGCACAATCAAAATAATATGAATAATAAATACAATAATACATAAACAACACCAAATGAAAAAAAAATTGTTACAGTTAAAAAGCAAAATATAAAATAATACATACAAAAAGGTTCAAAGGTAATATTAAAGTGTAAAGCACGATGAACCAAAAAGATTCAGATGAAAGGACATGCTAAAATACAACACCAAAAAAGTTTAAGGAAAATTCAAAAGAATAAAAACTCGCTGGCTGGTTTATGAGTGAATGAATAATGAAGCCAAAGAAGAAGCTGTAAACTGCTAGTGAGAGATGATGTATTAATTGTGCCAGGGTTATTATGGTTAAAAAGTAATTTGTAAATGAAATACAATACTAAAAAGGTTCAGATAGAAGGCAAACTATAAAGTGCGAAAACAGAAAGGCTTACTGGCTGGTTAACTGAGTGAACAGAAGATTAAGCTATTAGTGAGCTAGTGAGATGTAGTGTATTACTTGCGACTAGGTTCAGTTAAGAAAAAATATAAAATACAACACCAAAAAGGTTCAGATAAAAAGCAAAATATAAAATACATCACCAAAAAGGTTCAGATAAAAAGCAAACTATAAAGTATGACAACAGAAAGGCTTGCTGGCTGGTTAACCGAGTGAATGAATAATAAAGAAGAATAAGCTATTAACTATGACCAGGTTCAGATAAAAAACAAAATATAAAATACAACACCAAAAAGGTTCAGATAAAAAGCAAACTATAAAGTACGACAACAGAACGGCTTGCTGGCTGGTTAACCGAGTGAATGAATAATAAAGAAGAATAAGTTATTCGTAAGTGAGTAAGATGTGGTGTATTAACTATGACCAGGTTCAGATAAAAAAAAAAATTATAAAATACAACACCAAAAAGGTTCAGATAAAAAGCAAACTATAAAGTACGACAATAGAAAGGCTTGCCGGCTGATTGGCTAAGTGAATGAATAATGAAGAAGAAGCTGTAAATTAAGTTAAGCTATGCTAGTTGTGGAGAGGTTGTGGGTGTATTACTTGTGCCTGTGGCTGGCGTCGTCCAGCTTGCCCGTCAGCAAGTGGCACTCGGCTGTCAGCTTTTCCATCAGACCGTTCTGCGAACAGAGCATCGCCTCCAGCTCGCTCACCGTCTGAGCTGTGGGCGTGGAACAAACATGGGCATGAACATCATGTTGCTTTTACTTCTATAGGTTGGCTTCTGATCATTTACTAGCCGACTCGTGGAACAATCATGGCTCACGCTGCTTCTATTTCTATAGGTTAGCTTCGAATCATTTATTAACTGACACGTTGATTCACTAGACTGTTACTTCTATAGACCACATAATATCGACTTGCTACAAATATCACCTACTAACATTTATGTAGAATCCTTTTGGCCCACTCTATGTAGATTTTAATACAATAACTTAGTTCTTAAGATTTAACATGACCACGTTAAAATTGTCAACATTAACACAATAGAAATTTTTATCAACATTATCGGCGATTAGTCGACTTTCGCTGGCATGCCTGCAATCGACAATGATATTTGATAGTACTAATCGATTAAAAGCTAGTTTCTCGTTCTACTGGTATTTTAATGGAAGATGCTTTGAGGTACCAGCATCAATAATCCCTTCGGCACCGGTGCATAGTCGGGAAACACACCAAACGTTTGTACATAGTTGATATTTGTCACATGAGAACAGGTCATTTTTACGACTCGTTCTTGAGTTCAACAGCTCGGCTGTGGAACAATGCAGGCCTTTGTGTTTTCTCCCTCCTATGACATTCCTCTCCTCAAAACGACGCTCCACTCAGTATACTCAAAGATGACATAGGCCCTAAGGGAAATTATTTTCGTGTGTGGAGTTAATGTAAAAAAAAAGTTATAATTTTTTTTTTTATCGAGACTGTCTGTATCCTAGATAAAGTTGTCTACAAACATTGTTTTCATAATGTGTCAGTATTGCCATTTTATCCAGACATTGATAAAGTTATCGATAGGTATATTAACCTTTGGAACGCCGAACGCCCTCGATCGTATACTTCCGTAGTGTGCCGAGGGTAAATTTGAGTAATAACTTGTTTTTTTTTTCCAAAATGTGTTTGTTATATATTTTTAAAAATTGTATATATCAATCATAAGTACTTTCCCCAGAATAGCTTTTTTATATTCAGAAAAATGATTTTTTGACATTGCCGATCAGATATGCTGGCGTTCAACAGATACAAATTTTGCTTATTTGATGGGCAATTCCGGCGCACTAAAAGTTAATTATTTAGTTAGTGATTTTTTTTATAACAAGCCGTGGTAATGATTGTTGTGATTTGTTATTACATGTTGATAACTGTATTTTTCAGATGAAAATAATAAAACAATTTTATGAAAATTCACACTTAGATATATTATATATAATTCACGGTTCAATGGGTGAATTAAACAGTCTGATGAAAAATCTATAGCCATAAGCAATGGTGCTAGCAAAGAATCCATTAAGAAGCAAATTAAAAGTAAAGTAAGTAAAAAAAAATTAAAGGTGGTTATCAACTAAAGAATAAAAACGACAATAATTATTGGAAGAGGTACCAAACTACTTCGAAATTATTAAATGTATAGTCGGACGTATAAATGTTAAAAAATAATGGAGAGTGGTGCAATCGTCTAAACTGATTTAAATAGCAACACCAAGATGGTTCAAAAGTAAAAGGGTTTAACTTTAAAAAAGCGTCATGGTTCAAGTGTATATTTTTCACATTATTTTCTAATTTTTGAAAATTTCTTTATATTTAAAAAAAAAAGAAAGACAAACATTCCCAGGTTAGGAATAACCTGACAATATTTTAAATCTCCTACTACCATCACAGTGGGCGGAAGATGTTGCTTTTGTTGTGATAGAGGGCTTAGCCAACAGAGGAATTGATACTATTTATATACAGTGGTTCTATCCGAAAGGAGATGATTCTACACCATAAGGAATTTTATTTTCAAATGCATATTTAAAATATTTTTTGTGAATGAGATTATTAATTTTATAGGAAAAGTGTGTGTTTTTATAAAAATATATACAAGGTGTCCGGGGGTAAAGTGTAATTTTGGGGGTCTTCTTCTTCCTATGGTGGAGGAGAGTTGGTGGAGGTCACAGTAGGATGCTGAGGTTATTCAGCCAGTCGATGGCATCGGAAGTCACTTGGTTCAGCACAAATGTGCCATAGGGAAACTGATGAAGAGACATTCTTCTAGGATGTGTTCTGTTGTTTCAATATGTCCACATTCACAAAGTTCGGAATCCTTTAGGCCCCATTTAGGGGTGATTTTACATAATTCCTACATTTTAAATAAGTTTTCAAGTAAAAAGGTTGAAATGATTGTACGGAAAATAAAATACATATTCTACTATGGAAAAATATTTTTGTACGATTGTATACCAAAAAAGTTACTAATTGAAAGTTAAATTTAAAAAAAATATTGTTATTCATGTGAAACCTCAAACTGTAAAATTTGATAACCTCACATTTCACTGAATTTGTTCCAAATTGTTCCCAAATCGGCTATACTCGGTGTTGCCACAGTGGTAAAAATAAATCATTAAGCTTTATTGTCAAACTGTAAGTGCACTTTTTGAAACAGTTCGTCTACAAATTAAAACTGATTTTGTCTTTAAAACCTGATCTACTGTTCGAGAATTTCTCTTTAGTGAGGTTAAGTTGAGAAAGTGACAATAATAGCTGTCAAGACTATCGCCATGTACCGCACACGTCATCCCGAGGAGCTGGTAAAAGAAAAACCACACTTCAACATGACCGCACGTACTGCAAAGGAGTAAGCAGAGAAACCGGAGTGCCAAAACTATTTTCCTGAATCAATAAGACACGTTACTTCTTACTTTCCTCTTTAAAAGTGAATCAAATTTGCTAATGTAAAGTATGTTCCTAAATAGAAAAGCGTCTAATTTGTGCCCGCTAGTAGAAAGGCAGTTTTCTCACCATGCTTCTGCTCCATGTTCTGGATCATACCGGTCAGCTCTATGTCCTTGATGGCCTCCCTTTCCTTGCCGCGAGGAGAGGACGGGCGGAGAGAACCCAAATTCATCTGCGATGATAAATTTTAATGTTATTTTTGATTAATTTTGTTTTTATTCCAGCAGTACTGAGTGGACAGCGAAGTACCCAATCTGCCATATTACAATAGATACAATAATGATAATAGCGTAGCTAGCAGTTCACAATGGAGTGCTGATACCAACCCTGATGTATGGCAGTGAGGCATGGAACTGGCAGAGAAAAATGATGAAAGTAGACTGAGTGCTGTAAAAATGAATTAATCACTGGGTGTGTGTGTGCACATGAGAAAGGTGTATAAGGAGAATATACAATGCGAATGTGAATGGTAGAAGAAATCGGGGACACCCGAGGAAGACATGGCACGATCAAGTGAACCAAATATTTCAGTCAGGCCATGTCAAGAACAGAAGAGTATGTATGAATGTGAATGAAGCGGGTGAATGAAGGAGTGGGAGACTGGGCCTGCTATGGACGGAGGCTGCCGAAGTAGCGCATCCCGAATCCATTTTTGAAGACTACCTATATGGAAACTGGACGGAATCGTGTAAAATGTCCATTACTCAGTGCAGCCACGTCAATGAAATTAATTATTATTAATTAGTTTGTAAAATGAACCTCTTTCTCCATGTTGGCCAGCTGATCGATGAGGCGGAGGTTCTCTCGGCGAGAGTGCACGAGGTCTGCGTCAGCTCGGTCCAGGCGCTGCCTCACTGACTGGATCTGGAAACACAACCACACAAACATTAGGACAACATAACCACACAAACATTAGGACAATACAACCACACAAACATTAGGACAATATAACCACACAAACATTAGGACAATACAACCATACAAACATATGTCAACCTTACCACAGAAGCATTAGGAACACACAAATATAATACAACACAACCACATAAACATTAGGACAACACAACCACACAAACATTAGGAACATACAAACTACAAACATAAGGACAATGTAATCACAGAAAACTTTAGCACAACACAACCCCACATACATTAGAACAGGGGTAGGGAACCTCCGGCCTGTGAGGCTTTTTGGTCCGGCCTGCGAGCACTTCAGGTCCGGCCTCCTAAAAGCACCACAAAAAAATACTTGATAACAAATGGATTCAGAACACGAGAATGGTTTTCTTTTACGGTGTGTTAAATACATTTGTAAGGGGTAAAACCGTTCGCGTCTTCTGACAGCAGTTATAAAATTCTGGTTGCAAATCATATGCTGCAAAATTCGAATGAAAACCATTTTCTTTGTCAGAGTTTTCGCATTTCGTAGTAAAACCATTCTAGTGTCCAGAGGGGAGTAAATCTCTAGTTTCAGACCATATACTGCAAAATTCAAAGGAAACTATTATCGCGTTCCAAGTGTAATTAATAAATTATTGTTGCAAACCATATGCTGCAAAAATCAGAGGAAAACCGTTCTTGTGTTCCGAGTGTGATGATAAAATTCTAGTTGCAGACTTTGGAAGAAAACCACTCTCATGCTCTGAGTGCCGAATTAAAATTCTATGTGCAGTCCAGATGCTGCAAAATTCAATGGAAAACCATTATCGTGTTCAGAGTGCAGTAAAAATGTAATTGCAAACTATATGCTGCAAAATTCGGAAGAAAAACCATTCTCGTGTTCTGAGTGCAAACAAAAAATCGAACTGCTGACCATATGTTGCAAAATTCGGAGCAAAACCATTCTCATGTGTGTAAGAGTGCGGTTATAAAATTCTAGTTGCAGACCATATGCTGCAAAATTCGAAGGAAAACCATTCTCTTGTTCAGAGTGGTCTTTTATTCTGCATGAAATGTTTAGTAATGCATTACATTGTTCCATTTTGTTATTCGAAAAGTTCTTGTGAGGTGTGACATAATTTTTTCTCTTTTTCAATCAGTACTTGAATTATATCTAGGATTCCCCCAAAACCGCCTTCCCTCCCACCTTCATCAGGTGTTTTCCGAAAATATAAGTCCGGGCGGTGGATGATCAATATTTTTTTGTTTATTACATAAATTTAAAAAAAAGATTAGATAAGTTAGGTTACATCAGATTTTTGGGCTAGTTTTTTTTTTCCTACTTTTAATAACTTTATATCATTTTTAAAAAATGTGCCGATTCATATGTGTGAGGAATTGTTATGGAACCATATGGAGAGATGGGACCTGCATGTAAACAAACCTCAGAGTTGAGCCTGTTGGAGTCATGCTTGGCCTGGCGCTGATGCCTCTCCAGCATGAGCCGCGCGTTGGCTAGCTCCTCTTCCACTGCCGACTTGTCCGCGTGGGACTGCGCCATGTCCGCTTGGAGAGATGCTGTAAAATATTTTGCATATGCAGACGATAAAAAAATATACTCAGTTATAAAATTAATTGAATACTGCACATCAAAAGAAACTTAATCTTCTTTTTGTATACTGCAAATTGTACAAACTTGTTATAAATATGTCAAAATGCAATAAATTATCATTTACACGGAACAAAAATAATATTTCCTTTGAGTATACCTTAAAGGAACGGCTGCGCGGCCTGTTTCTTAAAAAACTTAATTTTGGATTTGATACTCACCTAAACCGAATGACTTTTTTTCATCAAAAGGTCTACCAAATATCTAGTATGGATTAGAAGTATTTTATTAATTTTTTTGAACTTACAAAACAAAGGCCATTAAAGAAATCGAATTTTCGCGATTTCAGAGGAAACATTAGCAATTATTTTGGGGATAATGGTGATTTAAAAAAAAATTAGTCTTTCTACTATGAAAATATTATATATTAAAATAAAAAAAAGTGTTAAAATAAGCATTATGGACTTACATTTAAATAAAAAAATTACCAATTTACATTGGAACACAAATTTGCCATGCATTATTAAAAATATCGACCCGAAAAAACGTTTTACTATTTTATGTAATCATATTTACATAGCAAATATGAAAATTAAAAAAAAATTACCATAATCCCACAAATAATTTTTAAAGTTGCCTCTAAAATCATGAGAAGTTGGTTTCTTTAATGGCCTATATTTCATAATTTAAAATGAAAATAAATAAAATACTTCTCATCTGTACTAGATATTTAAAAATCATAGTTGTATATTGTTTATCCTGATGAGGGGAGCTTTGCTTCTGAAACATGTAGCTATTTACATATTAATATATCTTTTGAAGAAATAAAGAAAGGATCATTTAGTTTGGGTGGGTATTTTGACCTGAAATCCAAAATGAAGTTTTGTATGAAACAGGCCGCGTAGCCGTTCCTCTTAAATGATACTTATATCAATGAAGTAGAATTTATCAGAGACTTCGGGGTAATATTAAACTTTATCAAACAAATTCTACAGTGGGGCGCATTTGTGATTTGTACAGGGTCAGCAGTTGTCTGCAGTATCTGCAGTATCTGCGGGCTCTGTACAGTACACCCGGCTTCTGAGAGGCTAACTTGACTCCGGTTTCGATGGAGCCACCATACCTGAGCTGGTCACTTTCAGGGTTACACCATGCATGTCAATGGAGGGCTTGTTGAGAAGATAGCAGATGGCGCACCTACGAATTCACATTTAAGCATGCGCACATCACACAAGCGTGACGAAACCGGCAGCGAATTTAATAAATCAAAAATTGCAAAAGTATATAGTAAATAAAACTTCCAAACAAAATGTCTAGAAATTGCTATATAGTGAATGCCAAAAAAATTCAAGAAAAAGAAATATTTTGTATTAGCGCTGATACAGCGTATTTAAAAATTTATATTCATAAGTGATCGTGGTCATTCTTATGTCTATCATCGCAGTTTCCAGGCAGCTGTAACAACATACTTTTTGTATGGGGTATTATCTTTTTGCTTTTATAACGATAGCAGGTTTTTTTTTGATTTGGGATGGATTTAATTCTGTATTCCTTTTGTTTCCATCTAACATGATAAGTCACGCTCAAGTGCATTATATTAACAAAAAATTACGAAATTAAATATAAAAAAATTTGTTCGTCTTGTGGGTACTGAAAAATTTGAATTAATTAACGCAGTCAAATAATCGAGGATTGTAAAGAACAGTGATACTAACAAACTTTATTCTTCAGCTCCATTTTAAGATCTTCAATCTGAGAGTTCTTCTGGTTCAACTCCCTCTTCAAGTCGCTCTCTTCTCTCTTCTGCCTTTCCAGCTCCAACTGAAATAAGCAAGAATTTATTTTTTTATATTAACGGACTATTGTCCAATTACACAAAATACACAACACGAAATGAGATAAACAAGAGCTAAAGAAAAAGAGCAGCTCATACATAACACACAAATGAAGCAATGACAAAAATATTATACATTAGAGAGAATATTCAAATCAAAGCCTGAACAAGGTTTTGGTAGACTCCATGATGTTAGACATACAATTAAGTGATATTATTTGAAGTTTATTTTCGTAAAACCTGACAAAAATCATTTAGACAGGTACCAAAAATCTCAAGACCCTGGCTTGAGTTAACAAATCTCGGCACTCTGAACAGTGGAGAATGGTACCTAATTGTTACGATCTGAAAAAATAGAGCAATATAGAACACGCTATAAATCTCGAATCTAAATACAAATTACAGAACATATCCTGGTAGAATGGTCACTCCACCAGTTTCTTGGGGGCAAATCTGGACTGAATTAAGTGACTCCCAATGCTGCCAACTGGCTGGATAACCTTAGCATTTCACTATGAACTCCACCAACTCTCTTCCACCATAAAAAGAAGAAGATAAGTAGGAATGTGTTTGGCAGTACGTTATGTTGGAGGGGACTAACACTATCTGATGCTGCTGATCTCCAATTTCTGCTACCTTAATCTAACCTAGCCTCACCTGCAGTTTGGTGGCAGAGTCCCAGTGGGTGGTCAAGTCGCTGGTCAGCTGCTCCACCTGGCTGCAGTACCTTCGCTCCACAGCGCTCCGCTCCTCCATCACTCTTCTGGCCTGCTCCGACAGCAGCTCTCTCACTCTGTTTTGCTGTCTCTCCAGTTCCTCCTGTTGACAATATAATCTGATTAAAATAACTTCAGAAAATAGGTCAAAAGCAACATGGCCAGTAGGGGGTACAACTGGTAGCCCAATAATATAAGAAAATAGCGTTTTGGTTGGTGAGTGAAAAGTAAAGGCAGTATAAGAAAAAAGATGACGAAGTGGTATAAGAAAAAAAAACATTGAAAAAATAAAATAAGAGTGGCCCTAAAAGAGAACCCTGTGGAATTCCTGAAATTGTCTCTCATATAACTAATTTAAAAATAAAAACTCTTAGTTAAGAATATTTTGTTGATTATAGGTAGACTGCTAAATTTACAACTGACTATTGGATACAAGAAAAATATTACAGAATATCATTTATAAGTGGTACTCAATCTGATCGACCTGGAACTCCCAAAATTGCCAAAAAGGATGACGTGAAACAAAAAAAAAACCACACTCTTGGAGTGTGGTTTGTTGAGACTCTTCTTGGATTTGATAGATGAAAACTGGAATAAAGAAGAATACAAAAAAAAAAAACAATTTACTATTGTTAATAAAACTGATCCTTGTGGAACTTTGATTAGATAGATTGCTATCACTGTTACCATCTTTATTGGAACAAAAGTAATTTTATATGTGGTACTAAAACTGCTCCCTGTGGAACTCATGAAATTTCTTTTAATATTCAACAAACAAACCTTGAGTCTCCGTATTTCCATCTCCAGCTGGACCTTATCATGATTGGCCTGGAACACCATGTCCGCTGACCTTTTGGCTTTGGAGACCAGGTCAGAGTCGGTGTCTTTGAAGTCATCCAGCGAGGACTTCAGTCGGTTGACCTGGGCTTCCAGCGAAGATTTATCTCTGGAAGAAGGAAGAAAGTAAGATTGACATGCATAAACAAGTGTCATTTTAACCAAGCCTGGATACATCATAGACCTCTGCGGTATAAGATAAATTGATGCATGTTGGGCATCAAAAATTGATTTTATTTATTTTTTATTGTAAACAATATTTATTACCTATGTAAGTTCTCTATTTGTCTCTTGAAGCCATCCATGGAAGGAGAATCCACCATTCCCTCTGAGATTTTTCGACGGATGTCACCATTTTCTTCCTAAAAAAACATAAACCAATGAATTTTTATTTTCAAAAAGCACATTCATCTTATGTAAAATGTTTGCATTTATTTAAAAAAAAATAGCTTTTAAATTTCAGATACAATTGCTTTGATTTGGTTACTTCTTATGACAAAACATGTTACCAATCTATATTTACCTGCATTTTCTTGAGGTCGATGTTGGCTTGAGTGAGTTGCGCCTCCAGCTCGGATATCTTGGATTCAAACACTATGTTGGGCCCTTCCAGTCTCTTGGAGTGTGGCTTGTTGGTACTCTTCTTGGATTTGATGGATGAATACTGGAATAAAGAAGAACATTACTAAAAAAAACATTTACAAGTGGTACTAAAACTGATCCCTGTGGAGCTCCTAAAATGACTTATAATATTTTTAATTGATGGTCAATAAACGAACACTTTATAAAAAAAACATCTCAGCTATTTAGACTTGTTTATCTGTTTTGAGGATCATTTGGTGGTTGGGGTTAGTCAATGTTTGGCTTTTGGAGAACTTGGATGTACAGAAAGGTCTTTTTTCCTTATGGATATTGGATTTGAAAAAATTTTTAACTTTAGTGAACATCCATGCTTTTGAAAACATGAATTCTTTGTGGGAACTTTTGAAGAGCTTGAAAGCTTTGGAGGGATTTTTGACATTATACAGAACATTGACCCCTTTGAAGAGCTTGAATGCTTTGGAAGGATTTTTGACACTATGCAGCAGAGCTTTGGCTTTTTTAAAGAGTTTGATGGTATGGAAAGATTGATGACAATTTGCTGATTTTTGACAAAACTGAGATTGTTGAAGAGTTTGAACTTGACTTTTGGATGGAGAACATTAAGAATTAAGAATTAAGAATTTTTTGTCATGAAATGGTTGGTCGTTTGATAAAGGAGTGGGAGAAGCGAGGTTAGTTTCACCTTGTGATCGCTGTCTCCCTCCCCATCCTCTTCCTCACTATCACTGGCAGAGCGCTGGTCCATAACACTGGCGATGAGGTGATTCTTCTGCTTCTCGTGCAGGGTCTCATTCTCCGAGATCACCTCCTTCACCTTGCCCAGGAGATTGTTCAGCTCATCCTACAGTGCAAATAAGCATAGTGAATTTAATATTTCTACAAACCGAGGAAAACATTCAGGGTAAAGATAGCAGTTTGTACTATCAATATTCGGGACTTATTTCTTGAGGGTTCATTTTTTACAAAACTGGCAAATATGATTAACTAGGGGTAAGTCTTTCTTCTACTCTACAACATGGAAACATGGACATTAAATCAAGCATTATCATGGAAGACAGAAGACTTTGGAATGTGGTGTTTAATGTGTGTGCATAGGCGCACCCTCAAAATAACCTGGAAAGACAGTGTAACCAATTAACCTTCTGAAAGACGGGATTTTCGGCCGAGAAATCGCTGAAAGCCGGAGTGTTTTCAGCGTTTGCCGCGCCGTGCGCAAGTTGAGTGTAATTAATGACTCGTCTTTTGCAAAATGATGCTTTTCTAAATGATACCGTCTTACCAGATAATGTATTTATAAAAATTGTATGCATATATCATATTTTCTGTTCCTTTATATTCCTGGGTAGTATTAGCTTTGCTGCAGTTTATTTTTATTTCAACTGTAACTAACTTAAGCGCATGTTTATTTTTTAGATGTGATTTTAAAAAGATGTACTTATATGTAAAAGCCCTCTGGGAGTTTAAATAAATAGTTTCCCCAGAATAGCTTCATATATTTAGAGAAATGATTTTTTTCTGCCTCAAGTCATAAAAAAAAGATAAGAAATTATGAAAATGTTTTTTAAGTTTTACTATATTTTCCATAAAGTTAAATAAATGCCTTTCAGAATAAAAATCCAATAAAATATTGGGTTTTCCTATAAATAAGCACGACTTTAAACACCGGAAATATTTTTCGCGGTGATGGGACATTATTTATTTTTTCAGTTGGCGCGTGTTACAAATGAGAATACTTAAGCGTAGTATCATTCATTCGCCAATCGAATAAAATTTATTTGACTATTGTACGAACATATTTAAGGCTCAAAATGCTTTGAGAACTGGACCATTCAGAATCGACTCCATAGTCCGCATTGGCATTCAACGGAATAATGTGGATGCGCCATATTCTGCTGGCATTCCACAGGCTAAGAAGAAAACTTTAATATCTTGATTATTGTGGTGAACATATGTCCATGGATATGAAAGGGACAACCGAGTATAAAAGAGATAGCATGACTCAGCAGATCATACAAGCGAATGAATTCTTTGTAATTGGAATTGTTATCACTATAGCAAAACTGTTCTACCATTTTTAATTTTTTCAACTTGTGTATATTGAAACTATATTGTTCTATTATTGCGCTACTATTTGAATGATTATTTTTCTTTATTGTTTTACCTATTATATAATATTGTTGAATTAAACTCCTGCTGACAAGCTACTTGCCGTAGCTTAGCGGGTGCAAATTCCCATTGTATGAAGAAAAAAAATTATAGAATAAAATTAAAAATAAATGGTTGTCTCATCCTTCTTCGTTTCTTAAAACCCACCTTGTAACATTTGCGATTATTAATTATATTCTAACTATTGAGACATCGACTTGTCATTCCACCTCACGCATCCTAGAGATATTGGAGATGACACACATTCTACCCAGGACGTGTGGTCATCACAATTATATATATTACTAGCTGTACCCGGAGTTGTCCGGGGTTATGAATGGTTTGGAGTAAAGTTTTGAGGTTGAGATGTGTTACCCCTATCCCTACCCCTTCCTCTACTATAACCCCTACCCCTACCCCTTCCCCTACCCCTACCCCTACCCCTACCCCTACCCCTACCCCTACTTTATATAATGGAAAATAGAATGAAAAATACAAGATTACCAAATTGATTATCTAGGGGAATATTGATGGAAGCCGTAGTAGAGGAAAATGTTATTTTGAAAGAAAGATCCACAGAAGGTTTATAAAGAAAAAGTATTGAAGAGTATCTGAACGCACCCGACAGTAGGAGCTCTCCCTCTCCAGCTGTTCAATGTACTCCTCCTGTTTCTGGATGAAGCCCATCAGCTCGGGATCTCCAGAGTGGCCGCTCGGCTTGCCCAACTGCGATGCGTCGCCCAGTGGGATGCTCTGATTGGGAAGATTGACTTCTACAAAGAAAAATTAAAACATGAAATAATATTGTGAAATGGCTCAAAATATAATCATGTCGACATGTTGTATGGCTGAAAGAGATGGAAAGGATGAAGGTTGGGAAGCACCCAGTTATTCTGATCTGCCACTGAACGTGGCTAATGCCAAACAGGATAATATCGAGATTATCTATATCTCTGGAAGCTCTGGCATACATTAAACAGGGTAATTTTCATGACTCTTTGCTGAACTTCCATGGAATCAGTTGTCAACATTTGTGTTTCCTCCCTCCTGCAACATGGCTCTCTTCACGACCCAGTTTTAAAATTAACCTTAAAAAGACCCTCCATAAAGCATTCAAAAACCACGAGGTCTTCTGTGTGGAGTTATAATAAAATAAAATGTATATATACATATATATATATAGTTTGGTATTTAATTGTAGATATTTATTATTTTGCTTATACACTTTACTACAAAATGTCATTACTATGGCAACACAAAGCTACTCACTTCGTCTTTGGAATGTGGTCTTCACATTCAAATGTTTTTCACGTATTCGCATTTCATAATTTTCAACGCAGAACATCGTAATGGATTTTTTTTAATCTGTGATTTTGATTTTGTTTTTTATTTATCTAACATCAAATGCATGGTTATTTCGGTACATAAATTTCTAAAATTCTAAAAAAAATGCCTTTCCATGTAATTCATTTCCATGTAATCTTCCTTGCAAAGCAAGTAATGAAAAAAGTTTAAGGAAAAAATTGTCTTAGAATATGGTGCCGAATCATCTCGTTTCACCACTAATTTCTGTACACTGTTTGGTTAAAATAAAGTAAAAAATATGCGTTTTTTAAAATAACAAATCATTTTCCTATGACCCATCTTGGTGACACCATTTAAAACAATTGCAACGCTCTTATTTTTTGTCTACTATTAAATGCCAGACCATCTAGTCAATTCTGCTCTTAAATGGCCTTTTTTTACACGGTAGAAATAAGACGGTCTATAAAGCGCAATGGTAATCCATACATAGAAATGTGTTAGAATAGAATTAAATCGAGATAGAATTTCTAGTGATTTCGTACTAAACATGCGATCACGGATGGGTTTATTGTCTGACCGCGACATACACATTATACAATCACAAGACTACAAGGTTACAATACTACCCTAGAGCCCTTAAATGCTGCTCAAAATTTAATTTAAAAAATAATGTACAAGAAATGTTCTTTTTTATATTCATTACACTTATTATACAGTGAAAGCAAAATTATGACAGTAAGGCAATTGTACATAACACAGGCTCTCTGTACATTTTTAACAAAATTGATACTGCTATAAGGTCACAAACAAGTGCGCAATACTAGAATGGGTTCTCCTATAATGTATCAGCCGGTAAATAACAGAACATCTTTTGGACAAAGGAGTTTTTCTTGTAAAGCTCCTTTGTTATATAATAGGCTTAGTGACAACATTAAAACTATAGTCGAGATAAATTTATTTAAAAAATTGGTCAAAAAGTCTATGTTAGCTGAGAGTGGTGATTTCGCTTTATCCATGTTATCCCTTATGTTGTAATCATATTGAAACCTTATGTATGCTCGATTATATCATTATTATTTACTTATTATTACTTACTTATTACTATATACTTATTATCACTTACTTATTATTACTTTATTATTACTATTTACTTATTATTTTATTTTTTTACCTACCCATTATTATTTACTATTACTATTTACATAATTTTATTTACTTATTATTGTTTACCTATTTTTATTATTATGTACTTATTACTATTTACTTATTAATATTTACTTATTTTTATTCATGTACTATTATTTACTTATTACTATTTACTGATTATTATTATTAAATTGTAAAGCTGATAGTTTCAACACAGGACCGCCCTAGGGAGATGAGTGACTAATGTTTTTGTTTTTTAAATTTAAGAATAAATAAATCGAACTCATTTTCCTGTACACAATTCACTGCCTTTTTTTACAGCGTTTTGTGGGACGTATCCACTGCCAGTTCCGCCTTTATCCTAAAGGCACACGGCCCTAATAGGCTTAAGATGGTCCTATCCATCATGTAAAATAAGTGTTAAGATTTATAAAAAATAAAAAAAAACTTGCCGGCGATTCCGTCGTTCCCATAGCTCCTGTAATTCTCTCGAGGGTACAGCGGATACCTCTTGGCGGCCAGGACGCTGGCTTTCGGGGGCAGGTACACGGGGTTGTACGGGGAGCTGGTGCTCCTCAGGCCGGAGTACACCGAGTGTAGGGGGTACTTGGACTTGGGCAGCACGTCGAATCCTTCATCGCCCGACTCGTCCAGGTTCTTGATGGAGGGGGCGCCAACTTTGGAGCTGCGTGACTAGAAATAGAATGATAATTATTTGTTAACCTCAAGATACAATCAATAATAATTATTAACTCTATTTATTAAAAGAAAAGGCATTTAACACCTTTTTATGCAATTTATGATTCATGAAAAGTCTATCGAGCGAGGCCAACATAAATTTTTAAGAAACATGAATTATAGGGTAGGAATTCCCAATGAAAATATAAATTATTCCGCACTGATGCAAGTCCATCACTTGCATCAGTGCAGTGCATGTCTAGCTACATTTAAAGAAAGACGAATGTGTTCTAAATTATCTTCCTTTATAAAATTAACTTATTATGTACATTGTGCATTTTATATTCTTTTTTTTTTTTAATTAAATGCATTATAGGTATCAGGTATCAGGTGGAATAAAATGTAAAGGCCCAAATGGGGCGTGAAAAAAAAAAAAAGTGTAGAAGCAAGAAGATAAACTAAACATTATTAATTGATAAACTAAAGTTTTTAAGACAAAATTTTTTAACTTGGCGGGTTTTGCGATAAGCCGATGTAGCTCAACGGTAGAGCATCTGACCGGCAATCAGAAGGGTGCAGGTTCGAGTCCTGTCGGCGACATTTATCTTTTCTCGGAATGTTTTTTCAATTTGGATGAGTGTTTCAGGCTAATAATTATTGTTTATAAAAATAAACTAAACATTGCTTGAAATGGCTTTAAGCTATATTTATTGACTCAATCTGAATAGGCAAGTACTTCCCAACCCTCCTCTTTAATTTCTTCTTCGCCTTCCTACTTTTGATTGTGTAACTCACGAGTTCCACAATCACAATAACAAAAAAATGATGCGACATTTCATCCTCTTTGTCTACTCCTGTGGTAAAATTTCATTATTGAAAGATTGATTTATGTTGAAAATGAACATCGATGTGGTTGTCGGGAGAAGTTTAGATGGCATGCTGTTAATAAATCCATAGTTTCCCTAGTAACGGCTAAACCAGACATATTTCCTTTTAAAACTTCTGTTATAGTCATTAAAGCTGAGCACCTATCGGGGTTGCGGGTTGCGGGTTGCGGGTTGCCGGTTGCCGGTTGCATGTCTGAGAGGAGTTCCAACCACGACTACCTGTTTAGTCAGCTAAAGTAACCAACATTCAGGTAGATTATAGATTATACATTCTTCTGTAATACTAGGGACCTGAAAAATTCGCATTATTTTTGGGAAAAATCATGTTATTTTTCGGTGATTTTTGCGTTATTTTAGAATAAATTCGCATTAATTTTGAGAAAATGGGATTATTTTTTTAGCAAAAATGGTGGTATTTTACCTCAAAAGTGGTGTTATGTTCCCTTTTGGTATTTTTCAACAAACGTGATGTATATTTTTTTTAATTTTGAATTTTTCCTTAATTTATTTATTGTCAATTTGTATTTAGTTGAGACCTGAAAAATTAGCATTATTTTTTGGCAAAAATTGTTGTTATTTTTTGGTGAAATTCACGTTACTTAAGTTAATTGCGTTCCATTTTTGGAAATTCAAGTGTATCAAAATCATATAAAAATAAATATTTAGAGCGTACTGCATTACTTACTTATTTTAAAATACCAGAATATCGCATGAAAACAATGAAAATTGCGAATTTCGCGTTTTTGCGTAAAAATTCGTGGTATCGCAAATACGAATTTTTGAGGTCTCTAGTGATAACTGAAAGACTGATGTGGGAATGGGCGGGCTATGCTGCAATATAAAAATATATTTTTATCGTAAAAGGTAGACAAACCTTCATGACTTCACCTAGGAGGCTCTGAGGGAAAGGGCCTATGTAATATTTGGAATTGTTGTGTGGGGGTCTTTTTGAGGAGGGGAAGGAGAGAAATTGGGTTTTTAAGAGACTCATGTTGTAGGAGGGAGGAAACACAGACCTACAAATAATTTTACAGCCGTGCTATTGAAAACAAGAACTTTTTTTAACATTTATCTCCCCATAGGAGGCCCTGAGGAAAATAGTTTCCCTCCCACTACGGTGCAGGGTGATGGGTCGAGAGAGTCCAGCTTGGGGGTTAACAGTCCACCATGCAGTTTGGTGGGCAGAAGCATCTGTTGCCAAGACCTACACAACCCTCACCCCATGGCCCTGGGCACCCCTGCTATGGCAGAGGTGTTGGTTATCTAGTGAATGGTTCCTGGGGCAGAGGTATCCATACTCGCCTTCCAAATTGAGCTGTTTTCATGTGGCAAATGTCAACCGTGTAGAAATGTTTAGCATGCAATTTGGCGTGCTTTCCGAATGTTCACTAGTGGTAAAGGGATCAATGATACTAGTTCCTCTAAGCATCTTCCATTAAAATGACAGTAGAATAAAGAAAACATTTCCACCTTTTGTCTGTACTCGATAGGGTAATCTATCAAATTAACAGTCTATTTTTGCACAAGTCAAGGTTTTTTTAAAAGTTATTTTGGAGCTGACTGCCAAACTCAACAGTGAGGCACACTTGCGATTTGCACAGGATCAGTAGTTGTGTACTATTAAAGTATCTGAGGGCCCTGGACAGTACGCCCAGCTTCTGAGAGGCTAACTTAAATTTTCCTTCGATGGAACCCTCATACCCGAGCTGGTCACGTAAGATTAATTTCAGTGTGGAGTTAATTTTTAAAACAAATGAACTTACGCTGGGTGCATAGCTCTCGGAGAGGAAGTAGCGCAGTCTGGAGACGGCTTCCTTGTACGCCAGCTCCGTATAGTCAGGTAGGCGCTTCTTTATGCCATACTCCGACATCTTAGGGATGCTTTTCCTAAAACAATATAACAATAACTATACTGCTGTGGTAAGTAAAAACACAGTAATTACTGTGGAAGTCATCCCTCAAAATGAAGGGTCGAGTTTTGCTTAACTTTTTAGCATATTTACAGTTGAAATAATGTGCTGATTTTTTTTCCAAAATACTCGTAACACTTCTTCTATATTATAATTACAATAAAGCTTGTAAAATATACAACCCATTCATTGCTGCTAAAATGTTCAAACTGCAAGATTAATTTGATTAGACATTTAATTTTGTTATTTAAGTAATTTGGTAGAGAATTTCACAAGTTTTGAAGAAGATGCTTGATTCTGCGCAAAGGAGGGCGGTCCGTCTGATTTAACAACCTGTTGTTAACAGACCGACTACCATCTTTAATGTACAGATGCAATGTAGGTATGCCGCTCAAAGAAACTAACACCATTGATCCCCAGTGCACCGGTGCACGTACGCAAAACTCGACGGACACGAGCAGAACACCCATCCACAGTTGATGTTGGTTTCATGAAAATGGGCCGTTTTCCGACTGATTTTTATGTAAGGCAGCTCACATGTGGAACGAGCTAACGGCAATCCGGGCTGCTCAGAACTCGCATTAATAAATCCCTTCCCACAGCTCCTACCTTGACCTGCCTCACAACGCTGCCCAGCCGGGTGGTGTTCCCCTGTCTCTACATCGTACAAACAGGGGCGCTCTTGTGATGTGTAACATAAGAACTAAATAAAAAGAGCTCTGTTTCGATCAAATATTTGTAAAAAAACACGAAAACAATGTAATTTCACAAACTTTGTTTAAAGTCAGATGAAAGCACAGAAAATATATATTTATTACATTTATGTGAATAATTCACAATAAAACTTTGTTATAAATAACTTCTTCAGGGAAAGAAAGATAAAAATCACGAAAAGTTGTGCAAAACTTATAAAAATAAAGTTTTGATATAATGTTAGAATTTATTATTACGTACTAGACGCTGTTTACTAAATGAAGTGCTATTTCTTCACATTTTAACTGTTTTTATTAAAGTGTTAACTATTTATTGTCGGAAACAAGGCGTTGTGACATTTTGGCGACTTTGAAAAGTTCTTGTTTGAAAACTGTTACCATGGTAACGCTCTTTGTTAGTGTTGCCAGGCGCGGTATTACTTTATCGACAATAATGTTTCGACGAGAAATTAAATCGATAAATCATAAAAGATGATTGAAACACATTAAAAATAATAAAACAATATAAACTGAAATAAAAACAGAATGAACGTATTGGCTTCCTGACATTTTTACTGAACCTGGAATGTAGGTTCATCTTTTTGGTGTGGAAACATTTTTTTCTAGCAACATTTCGTCAATAGGCGGGAAATGTGGCTACCAGACTTACTTCAAAATTAAATTTCCATGAAAAATAATTAAAAAGTTGAATCCAATCCAAACACATACATTTTCAATTTTTTACTGTCGAATAAATAAAAACTTTACTCGTATTTTGTTCTCCTTCCGTTTTTATGTACCTGCCACGCAATGCATTAATGCTGTTATGAATATTATTAAAATTATAATACTAATGGAAAAGTTAGTCCGAATGAGTTTATGCTAGCTAATCAACTGTACAGCTTGGTTAATTTTATAATGTCACCTCTAAAACGCCCTGTAATCTTAGAAAATGCGCACACTTTCTTTAATTACTTTATTTATTTTTACGATCATAAACCACGCGATAGTCAAATCCAAATCCATAATGCTTTAAAAACATATTATCGGTTACGTAATGAAGAGCTGTCACCCACATGGTCTCTGTTTAAAACAAAATGGCATCCAATTTAAACACAATACAACAACAAAAAAGTTTCAATTGAGGAGATTTAAAAAATAATAATATTATTTTCAAGTTGAAAATGCGAAATAGGTTTTAAAAAATCCTGTATACCTTATAAAATTACTTTCCTAAACCGAAAAAAACATAATTAAAGCAGTTCATTGATAAATAAACAATGTTTAGTGTCTGCACAATAAAAAAATTCTCCGGGATAATCCTACATATGTTTAGACGCTCTACATGTCTATAAATAATAATAAACTAAGAAAAGGATGTAGAAAGAATATATGAAGCGAAAGAGAATGGTAGAAGAAGTAGGAAAATCCCGAGAAAGACATGGCGCGATCGAGTGAATCAAATACTCGAATCAGATCATGTCAAAAGCAGTGGCGGCTCGTGACTTTCTAGTGTGCTAGAGTATTACAAAATTATGGCAGAACACACGAGGTGTGTTTAAAAGAAGAGGTGAATTTTGAATTTTCGCGGGCTGTGTAGATTCGATTATCGATTTTTTTTTATGTTGGTACACATATGTTTATCATATGTTAGCATTATCAGCCATTTTGGATCAGTGGTTTATTTTTGACAACTGGAAAGATTAGTCACGTTTTGTGTGTTCTTCGATTTTGTACTTTTTAATATTTTAGTAAAAAATCGAAAAACATCGTTTTTTGTATTTTTTGAAGAAATGCTGATAAGGACATAGAAAACAAAGCAAATCTAAAATTTCACTTTAATCGGACCGATGATGCCCCAGAAAACGGCTATCAGGTTCCGACCAAAACTAGAAAATTCCTCCATTAGCAATTTTTTTCTAAAAAGAATCAAAAAAATTTTTTTTTGAAGAAATGCTGATGAGGACATAGAAAATAAATCAAATCTAAAATTTCACTTCAACCGGACTGATGATGCCTCAGAAAACGAACCTAAATAAAAAATCGAAGAACACCCAAAAACGTGACTAACCTTTCCAAATAAACCACTTTAAGTAAAGTGGTATATACAAAGTGTATTTTCAATTATATAATTAATAATGATGCCACAAAGTTATCAATCATTTGAAGAAATTATAAAAAAATATATACTTATAATTAATAATAATAATAATATTTGTTTATTTGAAACACACATTATTAAACAACAAAATGTATGTAACAAAATGTAATGTTTAGTTCATATTAAGTGCCATTATACAAAAGTAGAACTGAAAAAAGCTAGTTTTGACATAGCATGGTAATATAATATATCTAGAAAAAAAATATAATAATGAAGTATAAAGAGATGTGAAGAATAAATAGTACAGAAAAAACAAAAATTGAATATACCAGATAATTTGAGTATAGTATAGTAATTAATATAGAATAATAGTTAAGTTTAAAGATATAAAAAAGTATAGAGTAATCGTTTACGAATACCATATAATTTGAGTATAGTATAATAGTTAAGTACTTATGAAGAGATGGGAAAAACAAATATTATAGAGTAAACAATTATGTATATGTGTTTGATAGGTACTGGTTGCTGCTATGAGGAAAAAAATGCGTTTTAAATTGACTACTAAAAGAAAGATAATATTATCGAGTAATATCGATAAGATTGAGTTACGTATCACTCAGCTTTATGAGCCGACGATGAAACTCGGGGATGCAGCTCTGAGAGGATGCAGCAAATAGTTAAGAATATATCAAATACATTTTATTCCGTAAGTACAAAAAGTAACTTTAGTAAACTGTTTTTAACCAAATTTTTGTCCTTTTCCCTTTCCTTGTTCAGGGTTTTTAATCCAATTAAGATCTTTTCCCAAATAGCACAAATAATGTAACATAGATTCAGTCAAGTAAATCAAACCATGATATGGTAAAAAGTAACAAGGCCAAAACGCCGCATTTATTAATTAATTCGAATGTTTTTACCTTGGTCTAGTCTTCTTATTTTTATAAGAGTTTTCTTTGTCACTGGTATGGAAATGGTACGCAGATCTGGAGCCTATCCTCGGCTTGGACAGGTAACTGGTGGATCCCATTTTCGTGTTCCCGAGTTTATCCAGCAAGTATCTGTCCAGTGTGGTGCCGCCTAACATCTCCCCTCAACTCCGGTCGGTGTGGAAATGCCGCCTGTGTGGGGGATGTCTTTTATAACCTCGCATTCGTGAGGGAAATCATTGCAAGGAAATTGTGTTTTCGAATTTTCCCGTCCCTCTCGGATGAATGTTCAACTTTGAGGGAACGAGTGGCGTAAGATGGGGAGGGAAAAAACAATGCACGTTGTAAAAAGGTATCCCGATTTTCCACATTCTCGTTTCTTATAACTGACAAATTAATATTTTATTTTATTTATTTAAGTTTTTAATCCAGTAGGACTGGGGGGATAGTGCAAACCCAGTCTGCCGTATTACATGAAATATATACAAACATAAATAGAGAAATGAATATAATAGAAAAAAGCTTAAATAATAATATTAATACATATGAGAAGAAAATGAGAAAAAACAAGAAATAATAATTACAAAATGATAACTACATCAAAATAAAAGAAATGAAATTTGATTTCGCTTTAATGTATAGTTTTGATCTGTGAATTTGATTTTTTCTAAATTTATTTATAATTTTTTACCGTGAATTTGATTGTGTTTTAATTTATTTATAGTTTTGAACTACGAATTTGATTTCGTTTTAATTTATTTATAGTTTTGATATGTGAATTTAATTTTGTTTAAATTTATTTATAGTTTTTAACCGTGAATTTGATTTTTATTAATTTATTTATAATTATGACCACGAATTTCATTGTATTTGAATTTATTTATAGTTATGACCCGTGAATTTGAATTTGTTTTAATGTATTTATAGTTTTTATCTATTAATTTGATTTTTTTTTAATATTTATAGTTTCAACCGTGAATTTTATTCGGTTTTAATTTATTTGTAGTTTTGATGGGCGAATTTGGTTTTTTTAATGTATTTATAGTTTTTATCTGCCATTTAAAAAAAATATATTTAAAGTTTATAACCGTGTATTTATTTTTGTATTTATTCATTTATAGTTATAAACCGTGAATTTGATTTTTTTAATGTATTTATAGTTTTTAACCGTGAATTTGACATGGTTTTAATTTGTTTGTAGTTTTGATAGGAGTATTAGATTTTTTAATGTATTTATAGTTTTGATCCGTGAATTTGATTCGGTTTTAATTTATTTGTAGTTTTGGTTGGCGAATTTGATTTTTTAATGTATTTATAGTTTTTATCTGCGATTTAAAAAAAAATTATAGTTTATAACCGTGTATTTAATTATTAATTTATTTATTTGTAATTTTGAACTACGAATTTGATGTCGTTTTAATTTATTTATGTTTTATGATATGTGAATTTAATTTTGTTTTAAGTTATTTATAGTCTTGATACGTGAATTTGATTTTATTTTAATGCATTTATAGTTTTTAAGCGTGAATTTGATTATGTTTTCATTTATATATAGTTTTTAACGGTGAAGTTGAAATTTTTCATAGTTCTGATCCGTGAATTTTATTTTGTTTTAATTTATTTATAGATTCGATCGGTGAATTTGATTTTGTTTTAATTTATTTATAGTTTCGATCGGTGAATTTGATTTTGTTTTAGTTTATTTATAGTTTAGATACGTGAATGTGATTTTGTTTTAATGTATTTACAGTTATGATCCGTGAGTTTGATTTTGTTTTAATTTATTTATTGTTTTTAACCGTGAATTTGATTTGGTTTTAATTTGTTTGTAGTTTTGATGGGAGAATTAGATTTTTTAATGTATTTATAGTTTTGATCCGTGAATTTGATTTGGTTTTAATTTATTTGTAGTTTTGATCGGCGAATTTGATTTTTAATGTGTTTATAAATTTTATAATAATAATTTTTTTCATAAAATTGTCTTAAAATATGATGTAGAACCATCTCCTTTTGGAAGGAACCTATAATTTCTTAGGATCGTTTTCAAATACCTCAATCTTCCCATGAGCCATCTTTGTGTTTCCATCGCAGCACCCTAATTTTTTGTCTACTATAGAAACTGTACTGTATCTCTATAAACGTATACTATTATTTCGAGAGATAAACGTAGTTGAAAATTTAAAATCTTTTGACAAATTTAATTTTAACACGTCTAGTCTGTTTGTTTGTATTGTCATTAGTCGAGTCTTTTTCAAAACTAATATGATTTGTTTTATTATAAAACCTTTTTATCTATTTCACACTGGTTTATTTCAGACCTGACCGGGTTCGCCCTATCACGGGCATCTTCAGACTGGTACAATTAAAACTAAATCTATGGTACATAACATTTTTGTTAAAAGTGAGTCCCATTGGTCTTTCTAATGTTGTGCATATACGATTTTTTTTATTGCTGACGGAATGGCTTTATAATAATATTTAGAACTGCCTCCGGGTTGGTTTATTACATTCTCGAAGACATTGTGTTGGTTTACTGAATCTACTTTTTGTTTTTAATATAATGTCTATTAATTGTGCCAGCTTTTATTTAAGCAGATCGTTATTCCTGCTTTTTCCCCCGTGATTTCAGTCTTTTTTCCAATTGAGTTTTATAGCAGTTTTCTTGTAGTTACATTTTTTTATGTGAATACCGCACAAGAGTCCCAACTGCTCCCAACCGTCTGGAGCCAGTGAGACTATGGCATCCCCAATTGGGGAATGTTGCGAGGCTGACGGTCGTGGGGAGAGGAAGGAGAGGGGGAATAGGAAGGTTGGGAAATACCTGGCTATTCAGATCTGGTCACCAAACACGGCTAAAAGCTATTTCAAGCAACGTGTCAATTCTGAATGGTGGTCTTTTACCAGGGCTTTCACATGAACTACGGGAAACTAGGGACATTTTAATTGGTCGATTTGTAATTTTTTTAATAGTTATGGGTAATATCCTTCTCAAAGTTCGCCTTAGATGTCTGTGACAAAAATAAACAGGTGGTAGATTATTACAAAAGTTTTTTTAATAAAAAAATCATCATGAATTGACAGTTTCAAAATTATATATATCAAGGAACTCCAGTCCATTTTTTTTATGAATAATGACGTTCAAACTTAAATACATGTATATTTAGTTTTTTTTTCTCAAACAAGTTTTCACAATTAAAATAATTTTCATAGTTTAAATTTTTCAAAGGCCGTCAAAACGCTCCAAATCTATGGCCAGTCGGTTTTTATCAGTTTTGAGGTTAGGTCGAAACAAGGATATGCTTTACCGCATATAATTTTATATTCTATTCACAGTAAACCATAACTCACCACAAGTAATAAAATTATGGACCTTTTACGAAAATTTAACTCAAAGAATAATAATAGTATTGAGCATTAATATTATGATAATATACGTATTGATAATTGGTTTACGCATGAATACTCTAATTTATTTCACTAATGCGCTTAAAGTATCCAGAATTAAGTTTCGCCATAAACTAAAAACAGTACATATTTAAAATACACAACAAAAGTGAAAAATAAAAACGTCCATACTAATCTAAAAACAGAATGCGCACTTGACGTCAGATGTTCTAAATGCAATGGTAGCAACATAAAGGTGTTTTGATGAGATGATTTTGCATTCACTTTTAAATAACGATTTACAAATTCTATGTAATGTTATATATTCAGAATAGGCATTTGATGATCCATATGAATCGCTATTTTTGAAGCCATTATATTTTTCACTGGGGTTCCTTCTTAAAAGTATTTCATCACTTATCTCCCCAGTAGAGTCATTATTTCATAATTCATAAAGTATCTTAGCTGTGTCCAAGTGGCATCGCTGATTTGGGTCTGCAAAGGGGAGGAGATTATGGGAAAAGTTTAAAAGAAAATACTGGAAATAAAATCGTTCATATAAAAGTCTCCAAATTACCACATCGATGTGAATTGAACCCGCTGTTTCCGAACCATCGCTTCGCAAAAACTCACATTAAACAAACTTTTCTAAGAAATCATTCGAATAGCAAAAACTTGCTACAAAAATGGCCGCCTCGAGACGAGAAACACAAACCAATAAGAATAACTTTTCCGAGCCCAATAAGTTGGAAAATCGACATACTTTTATAGAGATTTCTCGGTCTTATTTAAAGGGTTAGAACGAAAAGGGTATATTGGTGGTCGGGAGAATTTTCTAATTTCCCGGTGCCTGGTGGAATCAGTTTGCGTGCGGTTTTAAAAATGGCGGCATTTTTTAAACGATTCTTTGACTTTAAAGAGAAATATATTATTATCTTCACTTTTGAGTTGATTCTTTTTCGTGACGATGTTTAGCTAATGACGGATTTTTATTCGTGGTAACAAAACGGTTGATTATTAAGATATGCTGGGTTTTGGGGGATCATAATTAGTGAAGTATTTTATCAGGGGTGAACTGGTAGATAATAAATTGTGGCAATTCAGTGCTGCATCTGTGATGTTCCAATACGTAAATAGGAACTATTTTAAATGTGTCTCTTTTCTTTGTCTCATTTTTATATATATTTTTTTATTTTTTTATATGAATACTGCACAAGAGTCCCAACTGCTCCCAACCGTCTGGAGCCAGTGAGACTATTGCATTCCCATTTGGGGAATGTTGTGAGGCAGAAGGTATTGGGGAGGGGAAGGAGAAGGGGAAGAGGAAGGCAGGGAAATAGGGAAATACCTGGCTATTCAGATTTGGTCACCAAACACGGCTAAAAGCCATTTCAAGCAACGTTTCAATTCTGAATGGTATTCTTTCACCAGGGCGATACTGAGAGTATCTTCCACTCTGGAACGTGCGCAAATACACTATTATTTTTAATGAATTAATTGTGAAACAACACAAATTTAATTAAATAAAATTTACTTGAATTTACTGATTTGAACCCGTCACCTTCGGATTCGTAGTCGAGAGCCTTACCCCTCGACCATGGAGGCTGTTATATGTGTCAAAGTAGACCAACGGAAGCTGCCTAAATGATTTTATTAACTTAATCGAGTTGCAGATTGCGGGTAGGCATGTGATACAATAATATATATATATATATATATATAAATTTTTTAGATTAATTTATTAAGTAAACTTTTTGTTACATGATATAATACAGTTTTTATTAATAGATTTTATACTATTCTCCCGTTAGAAGCATTTGCTTGTGGAAGGAAGAAGAGTGTACATTATTTATTATTGCTAATTAAAGTAATATAATATATAGTACATGTATATGTATGGATTACAGTTTTATTAAGAATAAATATAGTATATAGTAAATGTGTTATAAAGAAATATTTGTATTAAATATCATAATTAGGATAGTATATTTAAAATATATGTTTTTCGAAGAAAAAAAAATGTTATGGAAGACAAGTAAATTTCAGAATATTTGCAAGGCAAATTTAGTTGGAAAATTTTTATTTTTATTAAGATTGTTTTTTTTAATATTTCTTGACAGAGTTAAATATTTGGATTTTATCGTGAATGCATCTGATCTCTTCCGGTAGTTGATGGAAAAATGATCGTCCTTGGTAAGCATAATGTACTTGTGCAAATGAAGTATATATAGTCTGACATTTTTATTTTTATTCTTCTTCGTATGGTGGGGGAGAGTTGGTGGAGGTCATAGTGGGATGCTGAGGTTATTAAGCCAGTCGACGGCATCGGCAGTCACTTGGTTCAGCACAAATGTACCACAGGGAAACTGACGAAGGGAAGCACCTTCTTCTACGATGTGTTCTGTTGTTTGAATATGTCCACATTCACAAAGTTTGGAATCTTTTAGGCCCCGCACAACAGCTGTGACGGCACCGGATGCTGTGCGGAAATGCTATGAACTAGATCGGAAAACAAATTATCATTTTCAATCTATTTTTATTTTTATTGTAAGCACAAAAAAAATGTATACATAAAAGCATCAAAAAAATATATCATATTATTCAATCAACGAGTTCCAATCTCTAATTATTGTGTTTACAACATGTGTGGTGCACGCAACAAAGTTTATGAATTATTTAGTTACAGTGCTTATTATTTACCTATCTTACTGAAACTCGGTGCTGGAACAAATCTCTTTAATCTTTTGCATTTATATGTTTTATTTTTACTTTTTTTTTCCTTATATTGTAATCTATTTGTCATTTTCATAATATGTATTCAATATGCTAACTGAACAAACACTCTCGTAAATTGCCATCTCAACACAGGCGTTTCCCGCCTAGTGAGATGAGCAATATTTTAATTTGACGGTCTACGTGGTTGAGTGACTACGATCCTTGGCTACGAATCCGGAGGTCGCGGGTTCGAATCCCGACGTACGCAACTAAATTTTGTTTAATTAAATTGTTTTATTTCACAATGAATTCATTAAAAAATAAAATGTTGTATATTTGCGGCACGTTCCATAGTGGTACTGTCAGTATCGACCTGGTGAAACGATTAACATTCAGAATCGAAACGTTGCTTGAAATGGCGTTAGCCGTGTTTGGTGACCAGATCTGAATAGTCAGGTACTTTACTTACGCCCCAATCTCCTCCCCCTCTTCAATACCTTCAGACTCACAACATACCCCAACTGGGGATGCCATAGTCTCGCTGGCTCCATGCGCTTGGAACTCTTATGTGTATCACGTAAAAAAAGTCCGACAGTTTTTTAAACGGATTTTTACGAAATATCCCCTACGAAAATGGGAGCCCCCGGCTATGCCCTTTTGGACCTATGGTGAATCCGGACCTGGTGAACCCCGGTCCTACGAAAAATTAGAAAATAATTCATCATTATTCTAGCTTAAAAATCCATCATTACACATTCCAAATAACAACTAGTGTTTGTGGATTACTCTACTGATATGGTCCTGTTGACTGTAGGTACCCACCTATACGAGTACAAAGCATCGCGTCTGTGAATTATTCTTTATGTTTCCTGACTTCCCGGGGATAGAGGATCTTCGACCTGTGATGTAGATTTAGGTCACATGAGAAATAATTTTGCTTTGGGCAACGTCTTGTTGTTTGTTCAATTCCTGGGCCTAATGAAAAGATAAAGGAAGGAACTGCAAGTAAGTAGGTAGAAGGCAAATGGGGGAGACTAATGGGGTAGGTAAATAGCCGCCAACACGCGATTCGAACACGATTCTGTGCCAGCCGCAAGCCGATCCGTTCACCCCGCTTTATCCAATATTCTACTACTACGTACATCTATCTCCCATTGTTAGCATACTGTCTAGGGAATGCGATGCTATCCCGGGATATGCGGGATCTCGGAATCCCGGCGGTTTTCCGGCCCCGAATATCCCGAGATTATACCGGCTTGTTAGTGCGGCTTCAGACAATGTAGACTGGCACCACGGACCAGCTCTTCAAACTACGAATGACCATTCAGAAATGTTGGGAATTCTGCAAGACGATATTTGCTGGTTTTATCGACGTCATTCTTCTAAAATTATTCGACAAATTCTTCAAATTCTTCCAATTCTTCTAATTCTACTAATTATTCTAATTCTTCTGATTCTTATGATTCTTCTGATTCTTCTTATTCTTCTGATTCTGTAAATTCTTCAAATTCTTCTAATTCTACAAATTCTTCTAATTCTTCTAATTCTTCTAATTCTTCTAATTCTTCTAATTCTTCTAATTCTTCTAATTCTTCTAATTCTTCTAATTCTTCTAATTCTTCTAATTCTTCTAATTCTTCTAAGTCTTCTAATTCTTCTAATTCTTCTAATTCTTCTAATTCTTCTAATTCTTCTAATTCTTCTAATTCTTCTAATTCTTCTAATTCTTCTAATTCTTCTAATTCTTCTGAATTTCCAATTCTTCAATTTTCTTAATTCTTCTAATTCTTCACTTCTCTTTCTAATTCTTCTAATTCTTCTAAGTCTCTTAATTCTTCTAATTCTTCTAATTCTTCTAATTCTTCTAATTCTTCTTAATTCTTCTTAATTCTTCTAATTCTCTAATTCTTCTAATTCTTCTAATTCTTCTAATTCTTCTACCTTTCTTAATTCCTTCTAATTCTTCTAATTCTTCAATTTCTAATTCTTCTAATTCTTCTAATTCTTTCAATTCTTAATTCTTCTAATTTTCTAATTTTCAATTTTCTAATTTTTCACCTCTTAAGTTCTTAATTCTTCAATTTTCCACCTTCTAATTTCCAATTTTCTAATTCTTCTAATTCTTCTAATTCTTCTAATTCTTCTAATTCTTCTAATTCTTCTAATTCTTCTAATTCTTCTAAGTCTTCTAATTCTTCTAATTCTTCTAATTCTTCTAATTCTTCTAATTCTTCTAATTCTTCTAATTCTTCTAATTCTTCTAATTCTTCTAATTCTTCTAATTCTTCTAATTCTTCTAATTCTTCTAATTCTTCTAATTCTTCTAATTCTTCTAAGTCTTCTAATTCTTCTAATTCTTCTAATTCTTCTAATTCTTCTAATTCTTCTAATTCTTCTAATTCTTCTAATTCTTCTAATTCTTCTAATTCTTCTAATTCTTCTAAGTCTTCTAATTCTTTTAATTCTTCTAATTCTTCTAATTCTTCTAATTCTTCTAATTCTTCTAATTCTTCTAATTCTTCTAATTCTTTTAATTCTTCTAATTATTCCAATTCTTCCAATTCTCCCAATTCTTCTAATTCTTTTAAGTGATTTATTAAAAATATTATTTTTTTTTAGTTTTTAAAATTTCTTTATTTCTTTTAAACTTTTTAATTCTTCTAATGATTTTAGTGTTTCTAATTCTTTTAACCTTTTTTTAATTTAACCTTCACTCCTCTCAATTCTTCCATGGTTTTTTCTTATGGTTTTTTCAATTCTTTAAAATTATCAAATTCCTTTTCTTTTAATTCTTTACAAAATGTAATTCTCTGAATTATTGTAATTCTTTGATACATTTAATTATTCTAATATTCATAACTCTAATAACGCTTGAAAAAATATGTTTTAAATACCTTTAGTGTAAAGGGAATCTATCAGTTAAACAGAAATATAGTTAAATTTAATTTTTACAGATTACAAACAAACCTTACGAATCAAATTCTACAAAGACATCCAAAAATTTCAATAAAAATACCAAATGAATGACATTATATTATATCATATCAATGGATAATTTTATAACAAACCAAATAAAAAAATATGTAACAAAATAAGTATCATATACTCGTAAACCATTTAATAACGTTTAGGAAACATTATTATGTGAACGCAATATGTACACGTCGCTTCTGCACACAAGCATTACTTGAAAGAGAAGTGTAGTTTTGTAAATTGTATATTAAAATACATTATATCAATAATAATGATATTTTAAAATATGTTAAAAAATATGATTTAGTTACCGCGCCAGCTGCTGTGGGTTTTTTTTATGTAAATCAAATTTAATAAAAGTTTATTATTAAGTTCTGCAAGTATTTTTAGTTTATTAGTATTTTTAACTGTGGGAGGTGCTCAAAGAACGGTCTTCAAGGTAGACTGCTATATATATATATACCTGTACGAAAAAAGCAGTAGTAGCGTCCTTCGAAGGAATTCGAAGTGGTAATTGGCTTCAAACAAGGGTGCCCTATGTCGTCAATCCTCTTCACTATCTTCATGGACCGAATCAGTCGAAATATCCAAACACCAGATTCACCAATATAGTTAGCGATGCAGAAATCAGCTCGTTATTATTTGATTTTTTTTTATTGAACTTGTGTTTTCGGCGGCGTTTTTGATTGTACTGGTGGTGGAAGGTTAAACAAGGGGAGAAGGGAGCAAGGGAGATGCATATAATCGCACGCATTATTTGAAAGTAGGTGACTGATGAACTGGCGTGAACAGCTAATAAAACTAACAAATGGAAAGGGTGACATTGTCTGGTCAAATAATAAGGTAAACAATAGATAGAGGAACTCGAGAAGTAGGTAGACAGTAAGAGTCAGATGGGTAGGTACACAACAGCAGAGTAGGTAGCTAAGCAAAATTTTAGAAAGCGCGGGATTGGGAGTTTCTTTTTTATATTGAAGAAAGACAACATTCCGAGCTGAAAAAATAACTAACAGTATTTGAATTCCTCCTACTTCCATCATTATAGTAGGAAAATGTTGCTTGTACAATGATGGAGGACCTGGATAGCAGAGGATTGAACCAGCGACGAAGCAATGGGAACCTATAGACCACTCGTCCAAAATTCCAAACCCGGGATACATTTGAAAGAGTCCAGAAATCCCGAAATAGCAAGTGGAGGCCCTGTATTTCATTCGTTAATAATGGGGTATCTATCTTTCTTAAGGGGTTGCGATGTTACAAGTTACGGTGGTCGTAAAAATATGAGTTAACTAACCCAACCCCTTTAAATATGTCGAGGATCGATGTGTTCCATTTCAAAATCGAAAGTGTTGTCCCGTGACCAGGCCAGGTTTTGCCTTGTCTACTTTGGGGTATTTATCCATTTTCGGGGACCGTAATTTCTTTTTTGGATATTTAAAAAAAAAAGTATTTTATTTCAGTACTTACCTATGATTTTAGAAATACAGAATAAGTAATGCACACATAATAGTACAAATCTAATGATTATATTTCAAACTCTATTAACATTAGAATAAGTTCATCATGTTTTTTGTTAATATGACTTTTTCTACGTGATAAGTTCTTAAAAACAAAATCATCGCAGTACGACTTGGTATGGTTTATTTAAAAATTTCGTGTTTTATATTAATTCCATTCAGGAGGTCCCTCGGGGCCTATGTCATCTTTGAGGGTGTTGTGTGGATGGACTTTTTTAAAGAATGGAAAGAGAGAAAGTTTTGGGAAGGAAAAGGTATGAAGGGTGACTAGAAATCTGGGGGTCAGTGTATCCAGAAGTGACAGATCCCTTCCATCTCGGCGTAGATGACTGTGGAGAGTCCGGCTGGAGAGGCCAAAGGGTTTGCCTCAACCGGCCTCTCCCGATCCGTTCCACCACGCAGCTGGTAGGCAGACTCACTCCCCTGCAGTCCACCGGCCGTAGCGAAACACTTGGCGTGACCTATGACAGAGGTGTTGGTTATCCAATGAATGGTTCCCGTATTGTTGTACCCATTCGCTCTCGTCTCTCTTTCTTCTTCATCTGCTGGCCCCTCTCATCGGAGGATGACTGCCTGTGGTGTCTGGCTGGCTTATTATGTATGTGGTGAGCGAACGCAGTTGCACCAGGATAGACGTTTGCTACTGGTGAGGGGTCATTCAATGACAGAGAACCAAATAAGAATTCAATATGATATTAATTCACTATGTTATTCCTGTATTTGTTCGTGAGACAAATGAAATATTTAGTTGTTGTATTTCATAAAGGTTATCTATTTTATCTACTGTGGTGTGTTTTGCACCTGTGTAACTATTCAACTAAATAAATATGTAAAAGCCCATATAGGGCTTATATAATATAATAAACACATAAATATAAACACCACGATGATCCGAGCTAGTGGAAAGATAACCAGTCCTTCCTGGTTGCCGGCGAATAAACATCTTAAATAGTGCTCCCACGCTCGCTTTCACATTAATCGAATATTATGTATTAAAACATAAGTCGTAATAAAACCCAAACTGACTTTAAACTGAGATATGCACTCCAGCTCAGACACCTATAAATGGTACCCCGACGTTTTAAAAAAATGTATTTTAAAGTACGAGGTTTGTTCAAAAGAAAAGGTGAATTTTGAATTTTCGCGGGCTGTGTACATTCGATTATCGATTTATTTTGTTATGTTGGTACACATATGTTTATCATATGTTAGCATTATCAGCCATTTTGGATTAGTGGTTTGTTTTTGACAACTGGAATGGTTAGTCACGTTTTTGTGTGTTCTTCAATTTTTTTACTTTTGAAAAAAAAATGGATCAAAGAATATGTATTAAATTTTGCGTTAATAATGGAATAAACATCGAAACAGTGAAGAAAATGGTTTTGGAAAATCGTCGAATCACTATTAGGGAAGTTGCAGAGGATGTTGGCATATCAATCGGCTCATGCCATGCAATTTTCTCGGATGTTTTGGGCATGAAACGTGTGGCAGCGAAGTTTGTTCCGAAATTGCAAAATTTTGTGCAAAAGCAACCTCGCATTAGTATCGCTCAGGAGTTCTTGAATGACATCAACGACGATCCAGATTTGCTCAAAAGGGTCATAACTGGTGATGAAACGTGGGTATGGTTATGACGTCGATACCAAGGCCCAATCATCCCAATGGAAGCTGCCAGAAGAGCCAAGACCGAAAAAAGCACGTCAAGTTCGATCAAATGTGAAGGTTTTGCTCACTGTTTTCTTCGATTACAATTGCGTGGTGCATCATGAGTTCTTGCCAACAGGTCGTACGGTTAATAAGGAATACTACAAGGAAGTTATGCAACGTTTGCGTGAAGCAATGCGGAGCCGAACGGAATTGTGGAAAAACAAATCACGGATTTTGCATCACGATAATGCACCAGCTCACACATCAATGCTTGTTCGTGATTATTTGGCCAAAAACAACACCGTTATCATGTCTCAACCACCGTATTCACCAGATTTGACTCCCTGCGACTTTTTCCTATTCCCGAAACTGAAGAGACCAATGAAAGGAAAGCGTTTTGCCACAATTGATGAGATAAAGTCAGAATCGAAAAACAAGCTGATGGCCATACCGAAAAGCGCATTCCAGAAGTGCTTTGAGGATTGGAAGAAGCACTAACATAAGTGCATTATATCTGAGGGGGATTACTTTGTAGGGGAGAAAATGGATATTGATGAATAAATAAATTACTTTTCTAAAAAATTCGAAATTCACCTTTTCTTTTGAACACACCTCGTATGTACTTTTATTTTTATTTGATCTTTCCAAATGAAAAAGAACACATTCATACATAAATCAACCTATAGGTACTAAAGTCAAAATGATAAGAGCGGTAGATATTTTTAATTTGTATAATTAATTTAATGTTTTAAATGCTCATATGACATTGCATTCTTTGAGGGAGTCTATTTGTTTCCTATCGCTGATTCATCTACCCATCTAATACATATTTTCGAGTAGGTATATATATATATTTTTTTTTTGTATGTTTGTTTCATTATTATAAGATAGGCGAATCTATAAACGACCGCCCGTTTCTGCAGAGTGAAGGGTTTTTACAGATATTCTGGGGCTCCCGACCAGAGGTGGCTGCCAAATTCTACAGTGAGGCGCACTTGCGATTTGTACAGGGTCAGCAGTTGTGAACTATTCAAGTATCTGCATCTAATAACTGTCAGTACAAACCTAATAGCTTCTCTAACATTTTTTCATTTATGAACCAGAGTACAAAGTTACGTAATATTTATTTTAACCCATCCTACATATATTCATATATTATCAAGGTCCTACATATATTTTTTTAAAAATGCTGGAGAAGTGTCGATAATCCATGAATATATATATTTTTTATTTTGATTACTTTTATTTTTAGACACATGTTTTCAATAATGTGACGTAATTTTAGAACCGTGGGTAACGCGTGACGAATTTTATGGCTCGGGCTATATATCGTTCTGTGGCACTCAAGTACAATAATGTATCGGAACGATATATCGTTCAGTGGCACCTAAAGGGTTATATTTATTGAGAATATATTTTACAGAAAACTATGTATTAACATGTATGAAAAACCAATTCGTAGAACCCGGACCGCTAGAGGGTGCTAGTGAGCATATATCTCAATGCATGGAAAGTGTCAGAAGCTGGGCGTATATATATATATATATATATTAAGGTATATATATATATATATATATATATATATTAAGGTATTTGGTATAAATCACACGATTGGAGGTTCTTTCCAATTTTCCTTCATATTTTTTCCAGTAAAGAGATCAAAAAATATTTTGGGTGTGAGAAATTGTAAGTGATTGATCCTCACAAGCACAAAAAGGTAATTATAATTATGATTATCTCTGCATTACCAAAAATAAAATAACAAACACTGATTGCAACTGGAAGAAAATTTCAGTAATTTGACATTCTGTCGTCACGTTTCTTTTTACCAAGAACTTTCACCTTCTTAGGCCTGAACCTAATATATTCATAACAGGTATACGTATTATAATACCGCCATACATCGGATATATCAATACTGGCTCCATAGATATTAGCGTTCTATCCGATCCGGCCGTTACGAATATGTAAGCGATATTTATTGAATACGTGATTTCTGATATTCAGTATCGGTATATCGTATATCGATATTTAACACTTGCGTTATTGACCGATCTCGATATATTCGATACAAGTATCATCTCAAGTATTCATCGTTATACGATATTGACAGATACAAGGTACCTATCCATATCGGTATCGGGCAAGTTCCAAGTTCAACGCGATTCTGCCCGCCGCCATACTCGCGTGCAGGCGTAGGTATATTAAATTGACATTATTTTTGACAGATACATTAGAAATTGAAGATTTAAACGTAATTATGAGATTTGATAAAATAAACAATCCTGTTTTCAGTGATTAATCTATAATAATAATAATAAATGGATGATTTATACAACACCGTTTTTATATAAAATCACTTCTAGAGCACTACTTTTGATTCTGAAAAAAGCACGTTTTCAGTTCCTGACATTATACTACATTTAATTGAGTGTTAATGTTTAACGTGAAAGTGAATGGTAGGAGAAGTCGGTGACTCCCGAGGATGACATGGCACGATCAAGTGAACCAATTAATTGAGTCGGATCATGTCAAGCGTCAGAATAAGAGAAGAATATGTATGAATGAGAATGGTAGATGAAGTCGGTGACGCCCAAGGATGACATAGCACTATCAAGTGAACCAATTAATTTATTCCGATCATATCGAGAGTTAGAACAACAAAGAATATGTATGAATGAGAATGGCAGAAAATGTTGGTGACGCCCAAGGAAGACATGGCACGATCAATTGAACCAATTAATTGAGTCGGATCATGTCAAGCGTCAGAATAACAGAAGAATATGCATGAATGAGAAAAAGTGTTTGTATATTTATAGAAAAAGTCGATGACGCCTGAGGAAAACATAGCACGATCAAATGAACCAAATACTTAAGTTGGGCCACGTCAATAGTCAGAATAACAGAATAATCTGTATAAGACAATACATGAATGTGAATTAAGCAAGAAGTATGTGCCAAGACCGAGTTGTTTGGCGGTCTATCCCCTTTGCATAATCCTACAGTGAAACGGTTCAATGGTTACTTTGATTAAAAACTTTATTTTCGTTGCAAAAATTATAAAGCCACTAAAAATGACCTATCACAAGTATTATACGTGAACACAATATTTGAATTCTTTATTTTATAATGTCATCGAGGAAAGAAGAATTAAAAAAATGCTGAAGCAGTCATACCGGAAAGCTCGGCCTTTGTCGATCTGTATCCGCGTGGGGGGAAACCCGATTTCTGGACGTAGTTCTTGACAGTTTCGTATTTTATTGTCAGAGGCCACAGATGATCCAACGGTGATAATTTGTTGGTAATCCCCGTGGACATTTTATTAAACCACAATCATTATATTTGGATCAATACATCCATCCAACTGTTTAGTTTTAATAGATTTTTTTTTATTTCAGCAGGTGACGTATTTAAACACCTAGAAATCAACTGATCTTAAGTTATTTGTCCATATTCCACGCTTAGATAATACTATATGTTAATTAAAAATAAAACAAAAATTCATTGAGACATTGTGCACATATTTCAATTGTTCGAATGTGTTACATAGCATGAAGTTATTAAATTTTATATGTTGAAAACTTTGTTAGCTGAAAGGAACTTTCTGTATTGGATAATTGGAAAATATTATTTTTTGTATGATTTAGTGTTGTCATTTGTTTTTTGTTTTTAAAAATATATTTAAGTATTAATATTAATATTCTATATAATTCTTATATGTTTTTTATTTTATGTAGATACTTAACTTTAGGTATAAATTTACTATAAGGTTTTGAATAACAAGCTCCCGTTAGACAAACTACTAAAAAGTAGTTTATCGGGAGTTTTTGCCTTATGTTTTTGTAAAATGTCATAAATTAGAAATTAAAAAAAAAGTATCATGTGACTCTCATTAGGTACACGGTATATCTATGGGTACACTACTTACTGTAAAATGTATAGAAAAAATGAACTATTAAAAAAAATCCCCACGAACCCCCCCCCCCCCAATGTAAACATTTAGTAGGCGTACCTAATATTTGGGAACGGTGAAAATAACGTAATACCGGCAAACGAATATATCAAGTATGAGTAATATCGCAAAAGAACAGGTATGACACAGTCCTACACCTTCTGCTCTGGCCTGAGTCTGACGCTTGTAAACAAAAACATGAGCAGTGTTGGTATATTTAAAAAAAAACGACGAAAATTAGATTTTTAGTACCTACGTAATTCATATGGAAAAAATTGTTTTTTTTTTTGCCTTTCCAACCATCCCTCGTATCTACTGGATCATAATCACTGTAGTGACATGGTTTTCATGGTCGAGTGGTTTCTTGGCTACAAATCCGGAGGTCGTGGGTTCAAATCCCGGCGTGCGCAAGTAAATTTTATTTAATTGAGTTGTGTTATTTAACAATTTATTTATTAAATTGTGTTTTTCGTGTGACAGTTGGGACTCTTGTGTGGTATTATATAAAAAAAAACCTTTATTAGGTTTTTGCAAATTTGTCACCTCGCGCGCTGTGCTGGTGCCTTGATAAAAATCTCGCAACTAGGGAATGTCATAATATGTAAAAAAGATGGAGGAGAAGAAGAATTTGAAAGAAGTAAGATGAATGATAAACATTTTTTGCACAATAATATTTTTTGCGGTAACGACTTCGCAAATTGATTATTTAATACTGTGGAATGAGATTAAGAAAAAACCTTTTTACACTTTACTTTATTGTATTGAACACATCTTATCTTATTACTACTAGCCGTCAGAATGTTTGATGTTTTTAATTTCTATATTAAATATGTTTATTTGAAGGCTCAAGAGCTTTCATAAATGAAATAAATAAAAAGTTATTATATTCCTGATGATGAAAGCATCACTTTCAGAACATGTAGTTATTTATGTATATTTATAAATTGGTGTAAACAAAGCACATATTTTTAATTAATTAATTAATAATGACGCCACAAAGTGAATACCAATCGTTTGAAGAAATTATTAATAAAGAGTGTTTCGTAAAATAGTTACAAAATATTTTAATGAAATAAAGAAGTTATGATTAATATTAAATTTACCTTTAACACAACAATTTTTCATACGTAACCTGGGAATTTATGTAAATTTTCCGAAATAGGTAGTTACTTTTCATGCTAAAATAAAATATTAATATCGTTAAGTTGTCTGTCATTTTGATAGCCAACCCGAGAGCGGTATATTTATGTGCCAACCTGACAGGGTGTAAATTATGTCGCGGATGTGGGGCCACTCGTTCTTGTTTTCCTATGTTTCTCGTTCGTTTTGCGCGCAGATCGCCGTCGTATTGTATGTTTAAATGTGTTTCGGGTGAATTGTGTAAATATGGCGCAGAATGCCAGCGTGCTCAGCTCGGACATATCCAGGCGCAATCCGCAGGACGAGTATGAACTCATACAGAGGATTGGCTCGGGCACCTATGGGGATGTTTACAAGGTAAGATGCGAGACGGATAGCTGTGGCGCTCTCATTATCAGGCCCCAACTAAATTAGACAGAGTCCCATTAATTAGAACGCTGGTTGTGGTTTGATTGTCTCAGAGATTTGACATCTTTTTGTTGGGAGTGTCCTATAGCCTCTGCCATGACAGTTTTGTCCAGTTTGACGTTTCGACAACAATTTTGTCTGCCAGTTTTCTGGTCAATTGATATTCCTACAATGTATGTTCGTAAAGAAACATGACACATTAATCCTTGAAAACACAAAGCATACAATTTGGTTGTCAATTACACTTGTCAATTTCACAATATTTTATTGCAATTTAGTCTGCAGGTTGTCTGATGAAAGATTCCCATAAGTCATACTTGCAAAGAAACATGACTGCTATATCCTTTAGAGATTAGATACTCTCAGTGTCGCTCTGGTGACGGACCAGCGTTCAGAATCAACACATTGCTTGAAGTGGCTTTAGCCGTGTTTAGTGACCAGATCTGCATAGGCAGGTAGTTCTCGATGTTCCCCTTCCACATCTCCTTCCCTTGTTTTTTCCCCTCAGCTTCACAACATCTCCCCACTCGGGGATACACTGCACAAAGAGTCCCACTGTCTCCGGGCAGTTACTCTTTGTGCAGTGTACACTTAAAAATACCTATTGCAAAAATAATGCAACTCTGATGTAAGCATAGTAGATACAATTGAGATGCTTAGCTCCCATAGGTTACCGTACATGGTTCGCTATGTTTAGTGACTTATCAGGGGTGCCTGGGTTCATGGGGTGATGTTTATGTTTTTACAGCAAATGCGTCTACTCACGAGCTCTGCGTGGCGGACTGAGTCGGGAGAGGCCGGTTGAGGGAGATCCCTTGACCTCTCCAGTCAGAGTCTCTCGACCCATCGTCTTGCATAGCAGTGGGAGGGATGGATTGATACATCCATCGTTCATGCTATTTTCCTTCCCAGAACTTTATATCTTTCTTTTCTAAGGAAGGGGAAATTATTTATTTCAGAGCTTCGTGTCTGGAGTTAATGTTTAAAAAAAGGCTTTTACCAGTAGAGCGAACAGACGAGAAAGGATTGTCTGAAAGATGAAACCCTTGAAAGAATACATGTCATAATCGAGTGATTCAAATACTTATGTCGGACCATGTCAAGAGTAATAATAGAAGAGTATGTATGAGACGATGTATGAATGTTAGTGAAGCAAGGGGAGTGTGCAGAGACAGCTTTGTGGCAGTCCATCCTATCTGTGTGCCCCCGCAGAGAAAAGATGCGAAGTTTAGTAAATTATGGTTATTTTATTTATTAACAAAGCATTATTTTGGTTTTGTATTGCTGAGAGTGACATTATAACCTTATTGTGAACAGTTTGTTGAAATAATTAACATTTTATTATATATAATTATAGTAGGGTACACTCAACAATACACCCTTTGTAGTCTGCTAATGCAAGAAATACTGCAAATGAGTTATAGCTTGACTACAGTAGGTTACACTCAACAATACACCCTTTGTAGTCTGCTAATGCAAGAAATACTGCAAATGAGTTATAGCTTGACTACAGTAGGTTACACTCAACAATACACCCTTTGTAGTTTGCTAATGCAAGAAATACTGCAAATGAGTTATAGCTTGACTACAGTAGGTTACACTCAACAATACACCGTTTGTAGTGTGCTAATGCAAGAAATACTGCAAATGAGTTATAGCTTGACTACAAGTAGGTTACACTCAACAATACACCCTTTGTAGTCTGCTAATGCAAGAAATACTGCGAATGAGTTATAGCTTGACTACAAGCAAAAAAATATGCGCAGATATAGAGGTAGCAAAATCAATCTAAAAAGTTGTTCTCGTGCGTGAAGTACGAAGGGGGGTGAAGCGGCAGTCAATGTCGACCGAATCCTTCTGACTGCAAAAGAAAGGAACGCACCGCCGGCACTCGGATCATTTCTTGCCGGTGGCGCGTGCCGACTTCCAATGCTCTTTGAGTTTTTTTTAGCAATAAGAAAGCCAATTTACAGTATATTGATTATGGTAAAACGGATGAGAGGTTACACCATCGCTTTTCTCTCTCTTTTTTCCAGAACAACATGTGCAGTCATGTAGGCATTTTGCAGTAATCTTTGGAGATCCATACCCGGCGAGCGCTTGTAATCGACTAAAGCCCGTGTTATCTCAATGTAGCCAATTAGCTTCATTTATGTGGCCCATATTTCGAATGCTGATGTTTACTCCATTTATATACCTCAATGTGCGCAGACGCAGGTCTCTTGCCATGCACAGAATGGGCGGGACTTCTTAATATTTCGCTAGCTCTCATAGGTGCTCAGTGCTGGAACACGTAAAAGCCCATTTTACACGTACATTTGAACACGTAGCAATCAGAAGGTGAATCAAGTATTTGTGGATTAACTTAACTCCCAAAAGAGAAACACTTTCCTTACAGGAAGAAAATTATTGTTGATGATTTTCATAAGGAGTAATACAAGAGGGGTGGGGTCCTGGGCAGGGGCGGGGACGGGGACGGGGACGGACGGGACGGGACGGGGGAGGGACGGGCGGGGGCGGGGCGGGGCGGGGGGGGGGAACAGAGGCGGAGGACGGAGGGACGGGACGGGACGGGGACGGGGACGGGGACGGGGACGGGGACGGGGACAGGGACAGGGATAGGGATAGGGATAGGGGTAACACCTCAAAACTTTTCTCCAAACCATTGATAACCCTTCACTAGTTTTTAATAAAATAAGCAAGGTTGTGTCAGTTTACAGTATCGTGCTTTGCGTAAAAATGCTGAATTTATCATTTTATTATTAATATGCGGATGTGATATATTTTTGCAAAGTGTGCTTGATGTTTATTTGTATAAAAACTTGGTGATATTCATCTTGTAAAAGGTGTTAGTATAAATAACTTTAAAAAATGTTTTATAAATATTTTCCATTGAGACCAGCGGTGGACAGTCATACCCGTAAAGATGTAAATGAGGTTTTTAAATCTCAATAAAAGAATTAATAATTATAAAATTGAACATAATATTCTTCTTGAGTCGCTGCCTCATTGCTGAGGATCGTGACCCCCACTTTAATTATCTTGATGAACAAAGCTCTTACATTCTTCGCGGTCCCGCGCTGCATCCATATAAGATCCAAACAGTTTACTAAACCCCAAGTCATGACTTCTATGTTCATCAGCATTTTAATGTCCAAGCTAGAGTACACTTCTGCTGTATGCTCCCCATTCATACAAAACATTCTCAGATAATAATCTATATATGAGAATACACAGCTAGTACCCGCAGTTTATGCACAACGAAGATTTGCTCTCTGAGACGCACTACCAAAGTGTCTCCAGTCTAGGAGTGGGGCCCTCCAGTAACAGCGTACTAAATCATACATCATTTGATAGAAAGTCCATACCTCCCGGAGTGTTACGAGTTCTTTGTACTAAAATATTTCCAGGGGCGGCACCACAATCTGCTATGCATACCACATGGCACAACAGACGTGTTGGCTCAGCACAGCATGACAAGGGGGTGCTGCTAATTAACATCTCTTGATATTTTCAACATAAACCTTGAAGGTTTCAAGAAACATTTAAATATGTCTCTTAATTTTTGTCATTCTGATTAACTTTTATGTTGAAATGTATTTTTATATCTTTGTTACTGTTCATATGTATAGTAAATGGACGCAGTCTGTTATACAAAAAAAAAAAAAATAACGCTGACGTTCAGCAGTGGCGGTTTTCTGTAAAGTGCATTTATGCAGTGAACTCCACAAAAAAAAAAAGATAATTAGACAAAATTGCATTATAATTTTACCACACTTTAACCACTTTGTTTAGAGTTTTGCCCAAGCATGACTCGGGCGCAGAGTTCGTGTGTCTAACCAGAGAGGTATATCCATGAGCTAACTTAAATAAAACATGGTGGGTTTAACGTTTTTCATACTAATTTTATAACTTTATGGCAACAGTTTTACATATTGGATTTTATTCAAACTACTCTCTAAACCTTCCCGGCACTAATAAGAACAAACTGTTATTTTCAGCGAAATCGGTCGAGTACACACAAACAAACAAACATTCATTTTTATATGTATATGTTAGATAACAGGAAACACGGAATCTCAGTATAATGGATTTGGAGGGGCAGGAATCTAAGCTCCTCCTAATACAATGGTAATAATCTGTCTGTCTAACCATGAGAGCTTCTCAGATATAGCTACTGTACTTTCTTGCCGACAGTGCCATCTATGTAAAACAGTCGAAATTAAGATATTAAACATAGTACTTATAACCTTATTTTCAGAGCTACTCCACAGTGCTCATGTTCAATAATATAATGTTTTCTTTTGCATGAACATTTGTTAATACCAATTATCGTTTCTTTCATACAACTACGTTTAATTTTTTTACAATGGCATGAGTATTTATAAGGTAATTTCAAAGCACCCGTTAGGTGGTGTTTCGTTAAAATGGTGCTATAAAAAATAACCAAGTATTACGCTAACAAAGACAGACACAGTAGACTGTATGCTGTAGAAATGAGATCTCTGAGGTGAATGTGTGGTAATACCATTTATGATCATGTGAAAGATATTGAGATTCGCAAAGAATGCAGGGCTGATGTAAGTGTAATGAGTGAGATTAAGAAAGGGATGTTTAGATGGTTTGTGCATGTAGAGCGAATGAACGAAGAAAGGAGTGTAAGGAGAATATCTGACGAGAATGTGAATGGAAGAAGATACTGAGGACACCCGAGGAAGACGTGGCACGATCAAGTGAATCAAATACTTGAGTCGGGCCATGTCAGAAGTCGGAATAACAGAAGGGAATGTATGAATGCAAATGAAGCAAGAAGTGTGTTGTTTGGCAGTCCGTCTTCTCCGCCCACCCCTACGGAGAAATGCCATGGTGGTTAGTTAGTTAAGACAAACATTCAGTTAGTGGCTGAGTTGGTATCACGTCTGGGTCGCACCAAAGCATTGTGGGTTCAATATCTCGACTGACTAAGTCCTTCATCACGACATAAGCCACATCTTTCGCTTGCTGTGATGGTAGTAGGAGATTTTCAAACCTTGTCAGGTTATTCGTAACCCGGGAATTTTAGTATTTTTTTTTTAAATTAACAGGTTTTTACAAACAATATTTGAATTCCTCTTACTGTCAACATTATAGTGGAAAAATTATTCAATATTTATTCATATGGGGACATCTGTTGAATTTTTTTTACTAGTCTAGGATTAACCTCGTGGTCTATGAACCACTTACCTGGTCTACCTCATGGACCATGGCTTTAGGGTAGCAGTAGATCAGTGGATTGGAGCCCAGGTTCGAGTCCCAGTTATTAACACTTTACCATCCGCTTACACCATGTTGGCGTCCTGTGTCAACCAACCATTGCAATCCGCTTATATTAGTATATACATACGAAATATCGATTCATGATAGAAAATAAAAAAATCCTTGTTTTCGGCAGATACCACTCATTAACGGCGGAGCAAATGATCATCAGATGCACTAAAACAAGACATTTCCTAAATTGAGCATAACTTTAAAACCAATTTACCGATTTTGATAAAAATTTAAATGTAGATTCCCAACAATATTTAAAATTTGAAAATAGCCAAAATATAATTTTAAGGCAGGGATAATCAATCTTTTAAACATTTTGAAAGAAATAAAATCCCCAAAATATCTACGCATACTTTAGATCATGAAACAATGAAAATCTCAAACAGAGGTTTCTAACCTTTTTTAGATAAATTTTTTTTTTTGAGATTCGGTTCTATCAAAATGTTTACGAACACTTAAAACTATGAAAAAATGAAAATCTCGAAATATTAACATTTTAGTGACAGGAGTTGCCAACATTTTTTATATATATATATTTTTTTTTAGATTGGATTCTCAAAATATTGAGAAATTGAAATTGACATAACTCGAAATTCTAATTTTTATTTAAATCGGTTAACGGGTTTAAAAGTTATGCTAAATTTACGAAATCTATTGTTTTTAGGTAATTTGTGCCAAAAACATAAGGCGTAAGTTTTAGGCGAAATCTTGCGGTCGGTAAAGTGTTAATATCTTCAATAATTAAAAATATATTACAATGAGGTTTATAAGCTTCAAATAAGTTATTCCAAAATTGAATATTTTTGTATCGTTTGATATAAAGGTCAAGTGGCTGTGAAATTAGGAAAATATAGCCACGTCTCTGTGAGGATTTGAATAGCGATATTATGGCAACTTTTCACACTAGAGTGCACAAATGCTCGATATAACATTCGATGTGCGCCCACGTGTGAAGTTATGGAACATAACATCAGCCTTGACTGCATTTAGCTGCGTAATATTGTGCTGGTTAGTTATTTCACATGTTATTATTAATACGCATCTGGCTTTGATAGTTGTGCAAATAATCATTTAATATACACACGCACAAATGAGCTACAAGGTTTTTAATTCTTATTCGCTTTACTTTGAGTCTGAAAGTCCACGGTTCAATTCCTGTTTAAGATCAAGATGCGTGTGAGAGTCCCAGCCTCTCACAAATATCCGTAGACTATGGCATCATCCCCAATGTCATCTCAGGCAATATGTTTTTTTTTTTCAAAAGTTTAATGTTAATCAAATTTAATAATCTTATTATTACGTTCTACCAGTATTTTTAGTTTTTATTATTGTGACAGCTGTTTCGGCATTCAAGGCCGTTTTCAAACTGCGGTTAATCCACATTGTGATGACTTATTGATATGATTGTACTTCTTGTTAACTAAAATATGGTCACCCTATGATTGTGGCTAATTGGAACACAGATACTTTATGATAGTTATTTGGGTTACAATGAAATTATTATTGTTGTAATCTATAAATGTAAGACCCAACTTAAAGATTTACTGTAAACTTTATAGTTCTTTATAGTCTGAATAACTTTGATGTTATTTAAAAAAAAAATAATAGTAATAATATATCGTTCCACTAAAATTGTAAAGCCGCTCATCTCAACACAGGACTGTCCTAATGAGATGAGTGGCTAATGTTATGTAAAGCCGCTCTTCTCAACACAGGACTGTCCTAGTGAGATGAGTGGCTAATGTTATGTAAAGCCGCTCATCTCAACACAGGACTGTCCTAGTGAGATGAGTGGCTAATGTTTTTGTTTTTTTTTTTAAATATAAGAATAAATAAACTCCATTCAGTGGTATTCCTGCAGTGCTCCTTTCATATTCTATTTATACATTTTTAACATATTACACATTCTTACATATTCTTAATATTACTCTTACAGTACTCCTTAGGTATGTATTTATTTAATAAAATTACAAAATATTATACAGTATATACACAGCGATACAAAAAGAACACATTCACAATAATAGTGCAAAAATAGCAATATTTTAAGACAGGAGTCGGGTTATGTTCAGCAATAACTGACCACAAAAAAAAATTTATACGGAGGAAACTGAAACCAAACAACTACCAGAGGCTTGAGAAAATGGCTGTTTACAATAAATTGAAGAGAAGTTAAAATTTATCGACAGTAGGATTTTTTAAAGTCCGTTTAAATTCAGTCAATTTCTTAATATTACTAAGAGCCGGGGAAGTTTATTCCAAATAAGCGGGCCATTTACACGAAAAGAGCGATTGTGGTAGACGGTTCGATTTGACTATGAAAGTGAATTGAACCCACAATGCCTGGGTGGAAATCAAATGCATTTGTCAACTCAGCCACTATCCGGTCAAACCATGACAACTGAATCCAGAGTCAAGGAGCTTTCTGCTCTGCCAGGGAGGTTATTCTAGCTGAGTGTTATAAAAAGCGGAAAATCCATCCAGAAAAATGTCTCAGAAAAACCATTGTAATCATTACAGTGCGGTGCAGTGCTATCACACTGCAAGTGTTTGTGACGTGAATTGCGACGCAGTGGTTCGGCGCTACATTTTTCAGTGTGCATTTGTCGGTCCTCGGAAGAACACGTGTTCCATTTGAGAGCGGTATGTTGCAGTTGGCATGTCTTGATAACTGTATTTATTATAATTTCTTCAAAAGATTGGTATTCACTTTGTGGTGTCATTATTAATAAATTACTCTGTATTCTGTATACTCCTGATGAGGAAAGCATCGATTTCTAAACATATTGATATGTATATATTAATAAAGTGGCGATTACAAAGTCATCTTTAATTCATTTACTGTATTTATTGTTTATCCTGTTGTAATAAATACACCCTGAAGTGAATTGATATATTTCACTATGTCGGATCTTTGTTCTATTGCGGACGATGTCTCAAATGACAGCGACATTACTGACGATGAGACCTTCCATCTGATAAATGGACACAGTGATGACAGAAGTGCCATTATTGGCCTTTGCAATAAAAGAATGCCAATAGAAGGTGAATTTTCCTCATATACGTCCGCTGTAAGAAGGGACTTTGTGACATGGGCTTTGTGCGAGAAAACAGAATTGTAAAGTGACAATACATATTTTTTAAATGTATTTAGCAGTAGTTATAGTTTTTATTAGATGCATAAGATATCAAGAATCATTAAAATTGGTTGCTATTTGTCTAAGTTATTGCATTTTTATTTAATACTATTTTTTTTGTAATAACAAAAAATATCTGCAGCAATTTACCTGCCTTCTTTCAAATAAGCACAGGACAGAAATGGTTCAAACTCAAATGTTCAAACTCAAAAATCGTGAATGTGTTCATGTTCGGTAAGAATAAATTGTTCTGCTTGCACAGCTTCTGACTGATGTTTGAAAAGGTGTCTCTATAAAAATAAATTGCCACCTGTTGATTTAAAGTATAAACGATTGACTAATGAATTAAATAATTCGACCTGGGGCCCGACTCTGGTTCTTTTTAAAGAAAAGACATTGTCCTTATCTTTAGGCTTAACCCCTGGTGTGGCAACGCAACATTTGTATCCGTTGAACGCTAGCGTGGCCGATGGGCAACGCATAAAACATAATTTCTTTTTGTGCGATTTTCGACCTTAAAACATGTTCGTCGTAGCTTAGTAAATTAAATTACATTACTTTGTCAACAAAATAATAAATCCGATAGCATGCTTTTCGTTTTGTGAAATACCACTCGTTTGGAATTGGAAACAAAATAGCAACTGACATAAGTATTGCATCATACCTTGATGCGCAGTTTGCAAAATGCAAGTAAATATGTGTTGTATTTCATTCATATATATTTTTTTTATATCATAAAGAGAATTTTTTTTTCTCCGAATACAAGTAACTATTATGGGGAAACTACTAATGATAGATACTGTTTATTCTCCGAATACAAGTAACTATTCTGGGGAAACTACTAATGATAGATACTGTTTATTCTCCGAATACAAGTAACTATTCTGGGGAAACTACTAATGATAGATACTGTTTATTCTCTGAATACAAGTAACTATTCTGGGGAAACTACTAATGATAGATACTGTTTATTCTCTGAATACAAGTAACTATTCTGGGGAAACTACTAATGATAGATACATACGAGTACAATGTTTATAAATATATAAATACATTATCTGATAAAATGGAACAATTTACAAAAAACATCATTTTGGAAAAAACAAGTAAGTTATTACGAAAATAGACTCAGCCGGTGCACGGCAGGCTGCGTGCAGAATTACCTTCGGTGCACGACGGAATCTTTAGAACATAGAAGCTCAGTGTTCCGAAGGATAAAGACTTTTTGTTTAACTTCAGTTTCGGTTCTCTCGGTTGATAGATATTTGGGTAGTTTTAACAAAATAAAAACTTAATATTATCCTAAGTATTGACTTTAAACATTATTATTGAGTTATTCTTCGCTTAAAAATGCTATTAAATGAACCGAATAAGCGAAATTGCGATGTTTGTAAAGTCCAAAATATATGATAAAAGTGATTTAAATTCTAAAAATTATAATAAACTAGTAAAGTAAGTGTAATATCTTAGTTCCGATTGTTTCACATAGGTGGCACTGTCGGCAAGACAGTGCAGGAGTGATACCTGTGAACCTCTCAAGGTCAGACAGACAGATTATTACCATTGTATAGAAAGGAGCGTGAAATTGCGATGTTTGTAAAGTCTAAAATGTAAGATAAAAGTGATTTAAATTCTAAAAATTATAATAAACTAGTAAAGCAAGTGTAATATCTTAGTTCCGATTATTTCACATAGATGGCACTGTCGGCAAGACAGTGCAGGAGTGATACCTGAGAACCTCAAGGTCAGACAGATTATTACCATTGTATAGAAAGGAGCTTAGCTTCCTGGCTCTCCAAATCCATTATACCAAGATTCCGTGTTTCCTGTTATTTGTTCATAAATAACCAAGTGTTGTCGTAATCGGATTTTTACTATCCACAGTAAGTAATAATAAAGTACAGGTGTTAAGTGTGTGTGATGCACACTTACACTTTTTGATAATGCAGTGATAATTAAACCAAAAACTCCTTTAAAAACATATTGTCATTGACATGGAATCAGAATCGCACTTAAGCAAAATGTCTTTAAACCTAAGGATAAGGACAATGTCTTATCCTTGAGAAGAACCGGAATCATGCTCCGGGTCACTGAACCATGATACTTCGTAACAAACTTCCTCTTCCGTGGGTTTCCTTTCAAAACATTTTGGACAATGCTGCCACAATTAATTTAAACAATTTGTCAATTTATAACACAAACAGGAAGGCCCTAAATGAGTATACGTAGTAACCCTTTAACAGTCATTATGACATCCTTACAGTATTAATTGATAAACAACCAACCGATTATTTAAAATGGGACAAAACCACAATGATACTAATAATTATTTACACATTATAACTGTTATTATTATAAATTTTTTTTAATTCATAGAATTCCATTTTATTTTTTTTTTAATTTAATGTAAATCAAATTTAATAATGTTATTATTAAGGGTCCAGTATAAGACCGCGTATTCACCGCCGTTAGGAATTTTAGGCCTCAAACTTAAAACCACGGACCACCGCGATCCGGCAGCAGGATTGGGGAAATGTGGATAATGTAGACCACGGCGGATTAAAAAAAATGTTCAGCGTATTGATGCAATACGAAACAAAAAACATTTGCTCTATATTTTTTCGTTTATTCGCTGTATAAAAATAAATAAATAGAAGCTTGACAGACTTAACTTAGCATCTGTTGGTAATAGGATAGGGTAACTGATGAGAATATGTTTTTTTCAATTTATATATAATATATTAATTATTGTCAGTAGCCATACAAAGTGCCTCCCTTTTACAAAAGATTTGTTTTGTTACTATTTACATATTTATTTCTTCACAGCATAATTTTTTTTTTTAGCTTCGGAAATATTATAGAAATGGGAACGTGGACCAACTGCTCAGAAATACTTATAAGCATAGCTTTTTGACACAGGGAATTATTTTCATGGATTTTGAATCAAGGAATCCGTTTTTCGATTGTCCACTAGGGGATTCAAGGTGGTTGAAATGAATTGGATGCTTTTTTATATGGCTATTCTATTAGTGGCTTTGGTTTTTATTAATGGTTAAGTAATTCTACTATTACATTTGAATTGGGAACCAAGATGGAGGATGTGAATTAGATCCCGTTTATTAATCGGGAATAAGAATTATTTGTCTTTTGATAATTTTTGGGATTTAGAAACGCCCTTCAATATTGTACATTAAACAGCAGTAAAAATATAACATAGGTAGATAACGATGATTTACAACCCACTCCAGACGCACACAATAAGCTTGAATACAATTCACCAAGTCAATGAAGGCAATAAGAAAAACTGATATTTTGCAGGTGAATAATACCTATAACAGGGAGTATTTTCACAAAAGTCTCCTATCTTCCCCTTGCCCCTCCCCCAAGCAAAGTAGACCAAATATGCTATAATTTGAAATCAAATACGTTTCTAACGACTTAATAATGTCCGAGATACAGCGGTTCTAAATTATTCAAATTTTTTGTAAGTTGTTATTTTTCGCTATTTTTTAGTGTTTTGGTCAATTTTGACAGTGAAGGAGTAATTTTTCGGTAAAGGTTAATCTATTGTTTTTAAAGTAGACTAAAGATGGTACAATTTGAAAACAAATTGGTCTCCAAGGACCTAATATCGTCCGAAATACAGGTGTTCTAAATAAAGAAAAACATTCTATGTTATTATGATAACATAGAATATTTTTCTTCATTTCAAATTGTAGAATCTTTAGCCTACTTTAAAAAATATTAATTAACCTTCACCGAAAAATTACCCCTTCACTGTCAAAATTGGTTAAACACTAAAAAAAAATAGCGAGAAATAAAAAAACAAACTTCGCTATTTTTTAAAAAATTATTAATTAAGGGGTAATTTTTCGGTGAAGGTTAATTAATATTTTTTAAAGTAGGATAAAGATTCTACAATTTGAAATGAAGAAAAACATTCTTTGTTATCATTCTTTGCATTTGATTTCAGTTCACTTCCAAACACTTTAATTCCGATTTTGAATCAAATCGGTAGAAAACTCAAAATTAAAAATGACCATCGAAATTACTCAGGTTGACATTAAATTTGACTTCAGCACCCCCCTAACATGACTTACGCCGCTTTCTAACCAAATCGGTGTGAATATCTAGAAATTCAAAATAGCCGCTAAAACTATGGATTTTGATAGGCACAGATCGGCATACTTATACATGCAGTCAGGGGCGTCAAGATTGTAAATTATATGGGCACAAAAAATGTTAAGAGTTTAAAAATAATTCGTTCATTCATTAGTTTTGCTGTTGACCGCCTGCAAAGATCTAATCTTGTAGATCTGTACCACGTCCGTCAGTTTTTTTCCAGTGCGCAGGTCTTTTATATTGTGCCGTATAATAAATTAATCACTTTTTGGACCATCTTAAAGAACGTTGCAAAGAAATGTGATTATAAAAAAAAAAATCGAAAATACGTAATTCCTACATTCCGGTGGCAGTTTAACACCTCTCTTCCCAGCTATTCGTCATAAAACAGACAGAAATATCGAATTTCAAATCGACGTCCGCTCGCTCTGAAGGACTTCTCACAACTGATTTACTCCGGCGAAATAAATCGTTTTATCAACAATCGCGCCGGCCAGAAATTGTCATACGTTTTTTGTATGACGGAACTGAATTTAAAAATTCCTGAACTTTGAGGGAATTACAGTGAAAATCTAGATTTACTGAATTATTTTTAATAAACGCTTTTGGTTCTTGGTCTTATTTACTCTGAGATTGTGGAAGGATTTTGATTAAATATGTTTGTAATGGGTGCAGTTAACATAACGGCGAAGGCACTGTCGAGCGTTTTACTTAAAATTACTGTAGGTATTTCATATATAATATAAAAGGTTACAGTTTAAGAATTTACATCACTGAAAACCTTAGACACTTTCGTAACTTTCTGTTAAGAATTTGCAGATAAATTATGTGTTGTATTGCTTACGTTAGCATACTGCGAAGTGAGGTTTAGCGCCTTATTTGAGTCTTCCCCCTTAAGTTCTGCAAGTATTTTTTAGCTTTTATTATTGTGACAGCTGTTTCGGCTTTCAAAATTCCCAGTTTGGAAATGGCCTTGAATGCCGAAACAGGTGTCATAATAATAACAATTAAAATACTCGCAGAACTTAATAATAACATTTTTAAATTTGATTCACATTAAATTTATAAAAAAATAAAAAATTATAACAGTGACCGGATAATTCATTACCCGTTAAGGTACAAAAAAAAAATTGTGAGAAAACCTAACCTAATCTAATTTAAATTTTCATGAAACCATTGTAATAATGTCAATATATTAAAGCGAATGCAAAAAAGTAGTTTATATTATTTTTGTTTAATCTGTTGTGATACATGTGCATAATGGTACCCCACTAAACCTTATAGTTTTAATAGGTAAATAAAAAATCTTTTTTATTTTTTTATGTTACACCTCACAAGAGCGCGTGTAAAGACTTGGTGTAAAGATATGGTAACTATATCATCACCCACCTGGGGATCATTGTGAGGCGGGTCGAGGTAGGGGCTGTATAAAGGGATTTATTAATGTGGGTCTTGAAGAGGCCCGGATTATATGAAGGAGGAAAAATAGATTCCGGTAGCTTGTTCCACAGTCACCTTATACAAAAATGAGTCAGAGAATCGACCCATTCTCATGAAGCCGAACTGTGAATGGGCGTTCCACTGATGTTGGTCGAGTTTCACGTATGTGCACCGGTGCACTGGGGATCAATGCTGCTAGTTCCTTGGGGCAGGCTCCATTGAAATACCCGTAGAACAGACTCAGCATACCTACGTTGTGTTTGTGCATTAGAGATGGCAACCAGTCCGTTAACAACGGGTTGTCAATCAGACAGACCGTCCTCCTTTCCACAGGATCAAGCAGGTTTATCAGGTTTCTTGGAGCTCCAGCCCAGAGTGGATTCCAAATTCAATTATTGGACCTCCTTAAGATTTGTTCAAGGCTAGTAGGTCAAGGCGTTTACTGCTAATTTCAATGTTCACAAATCTGAAAAGTATGATTAAATAAAAAAACACTTTTTAACTTTATTCCACTTCTATTTTTGATCGTGACCGGTTTCAGCCTGTGACGACTATCATCAGACTGGTACAATTAATGCTTAAATTATGATTTACCAGGGGTGTTAGTTGAAGTTTGCCGGTTTTACTCATAGATGTCGCTAGAGATATGTATACATTTCTATGATTTGGCATCTATGTCATATTTTTCTATGGACATTAACCTTCAAAAATACAGAAGTTACATTCTGCCAAAATAATAGTGTCATAGTTGGTTGCCTCAGTGAATATGTCGAGTTTCGTTCCAAGTAAATCGCATTTGTGGCATTCGTTGCTTTTCTTATTTCATCAAAAGAAAAAAGCAGTTGAAGCTCATCGGTTGCTGGTAGAAACTTATGGTGAACATGCTCCAGTGATTAGAACACGTGAGACATGGTTTCGTCAATTTAAAAGTGGAAATTTCGATTTAACAGACAATGAACATCCTGGTGCAACGAAAAAGTTCGAAGACGAGGAATTGCAGGCGTTATTGGATGAAGACCCAACCCAATCGCAACAATTGGCCCAAACACTTAATGTGACCCGAGGAGCAATTTGCCAACGTTTATAAGCCATGGGAAAGATCCAAAAGTATGGAAAATGGGTACCACACCAAATGAACGAGAGACAAATCAAAAAAACTGCCAAACCGCCAAACCGCCTCATACAGCTAAAGTAGTGAAGAACACTCTCAAAGCATTGAATTGGGAAATATTATCGCACCCGCCATACTCTCCAGACCTTGCCCCGTCCGACTATCACCTTTTCGCATCGATGGGACACTCACTCGCAGAGCAGCGCTTCGCCAATTTTGAAAAAGTCGAAAAATGGCTCGTCGAATGGTTTGCCTCGAAAGAGAAATTTTTTTTTGGAATGGTATCCATGATTTGCCTCAAAGATGGGCAAAATGTATAGAATCCGATGGTCAATACTTTGAATAAAATTTTTTTGAGATTTCCTTGAGAATTAAGCGTTTTCTTTATTGAAAAACCGGCAAACTTCAACTAACACCCCTGGTATATACGATTTTGGGTGTCAGATGTAACAAACCATGATTTTACTTAGATTATATTTTTCAGTATTGTTATAGCATGACTTTACATAACTTGACTTATTTGGTAGTTTTGAATTTATTCATAATATTACTTTACATATCAATCCGATTTGAAAAATCATTTTTAAGATGGATAACAGTTGTTTTTGATATTGTCCTGGTGACAACTACTATTCAGAATCGAAACGTTGCTTGAAATAAGCCAGTTTAAGTAACAGAGGTAGTCCCACTGGCTCCAGGCAGTTGAGATTTTTGTTAATCACATGAAAAAGATAGTATGTTCTCGTACGAGAACATATTTTAGTAAAATTAATTTCTAATACGTTTACAATTAATTAGTAGTGAAATCTCCATCTCAATAAAAAGTCTTATCTATTTTTTTGCAATTAAAAAAGAATCATTAACCTTGACAACGACACATTATACGCTATTTTGTTAATACTAGTAAATAATAATAATTTATAATATTGTCAATAACATCATGAATATTCTTCAGGGTTGGCATGATTTTCCCCGATTACTGATTGCTAATAGAATAGAAGATCTACAGTCCCTCGTATCTAGGATGAATGAAGTATGTATGAAGAATGAGCTAATGATGAATGTAAGTAAGTCTAAAGTCATGGTGTTTGAAAGAGAGAGTACGAACACAGTGTGCAATATAGTTGTGAATGATGAATACTTAGAGCAGGTAGACGAGTTTGTGTATTTGGGAAGTATGTTTACGAGAGATGGAAAGACTGATAGGAATATTGAAAGAAGGGTGAATACAGGAAACTCCATTAACGGAGGACTGAACGCGGTTGGCGCAAACAAAAAGTTGTCCAAGGAAGCGAAGCTAGCAGTCCACAATGGAGTGCTGATAGCAACCTTGATGTATGGCAGTGAGGCATGGAACTGGCAGAGGAAGGATGAAAGTAGACTGAATGCTGTAGAAATGAGATCTCTGAGACGAATGTGTGGTAAAACCATGTATGATCGTGTGAAAATGTTGAGATTCGTAAAGAATGCAAGGCTGATGTAAGCGTAGTGAGAAAGATTAAGAAAGGGACGCTTAGATGGTTATGGCATGTAGAGCGAATGAATGAAGAAAGGAGTGTAAGGAGAATATATGAGATATATATAGGAGATAAGTGAATCAAATACTTGAGTCGGGCCATGTCAGAAGTCGGAATAATAGAAGAGAATGTATGAGACGATGTATGAATGTGAATGAAGCAAGAAGTGTATGCCAAGATCGAGTTGTTTGGCGGTCCGTCCTCTCTGCCTACCCTTGCGGCGAAACGGCGTGATGGTTAGTTAGTTAGGAACTCCAGTCCATTTTTTTTTTTTATTATTTATTTATTAGCGTTTCAAATGTAAATACCAGTATATATATATATTTTTTCTTAAGTTAGTTTTCAGAGTTAAAATAATATTCAAAGATTCAATTTTCCAAAGGCCGCCAAAACGCTCCAAATCTATTGGCGTTTGGTTTTGAGGTTAGAATGTCAAACATCAAAACAAGAATGAGCTTTACCTTACATAATTTTATATTCTATTTATAGTAAACCAAGTTCTACGACTCCTTCTTGTGGTTATTCCCAGGTTTACTTCTTCCTGTCCTCCAAAATACCCTCCACACAGTATCTCCAAATATGATATGGGCTTTGAGGAAAATTATTTCCCTCGGGGTTCGGTGTGGAGGTATTGTAAAAAATAAATTATTCCCTCATCTGCATGTATGTGTATATAAAGAGTTAATAAAAAAAATGCTTTGCATTGTTTTCAGGCCAAAAGGTTGCAGTCGAGCGAGCTGGCCGCCATCAAGGTGATAAAGCTGGAGCCGGGTGACGACTTCGCCATCATCCAACAGGAGATCCTGATGATGAAGGACTGCCGCCACCCCAACGTGATAGCGTACTACGGCTCCTATCTGCGGCGTGACAAGCTCTGGATCTCCATGGAGTACTGCGGCGGGGGGAGTCTGCAGGTAACCTAACCTAACCTAACCTCGCCTAACCTAATCCAATCGACAAACAACCTGGGACCTGGATCCTCTTTTTATTGCAGGCCCGGCCTCACCTGGCACGGCCTCTGTGTCGGGTTCGGCAAACTGGACATCTCTCTGGAGTTTCTGCCAGTATTTTGTTCTTAGTACATGTCCAAGTCACCTCATATGCGATCATTCTATTAAGAGTAACAGGGGTTAGCAATAGTCTATTATAATAATTAACTTCTCGAAAGCCGGGATTTTTGGCCGAGTAATCGCCAATAACCGGAGCATTTGGGAAGGTAAAGGAATCTTGGATTTCTTGGAAGAAACCGGGCTATTCAGATCTGGTCAATAAAAATGGCTAAAACCATTTCATGCAATGCTTCGATTCTTAATGGTGGTCTTTAACCCCTCGCAAGTCGGAATTCACAGCCGCGAAATCGCTAAAAACCGGAGCGTTTTCCGTGTTTGCCGTGTCGTGTGCCAGCTGAGTAAAATTAATTTCGTAATTATGGACCTGTTTTTTTGCAAATTGATGTTTTTGTAAATGGTACCGTCTTACCAGATAATGTGTATTAATAAAGTGGTGAATACAAAGTAATTTTTTAAGTCCTTAATAATGACGCCACAAAGTGAATACCAATCTTTTGAAGAAATTATAGTATTATTCATTTGCCAATCAAATGAAATTTATTTGAGAATTGGACCAACATATTTAAAGCTCAAAATCCCTTGAGAACTGGACCATTCTGAGTCGGCTCCATAGTGCGCGTTGGGGCTTCACAGGGGTAACTTTTAGAAATTTTTTAAACAGATCCATTTCTTTGACCAGAAGCCGATGTAATGTTTTTTGCTCGATTTCAGGATATCTACCACATCACGGGCCCACTCACCGAAGTGCAGATCGCCTACATGTGCAGAGAGACCTTAACTGGCCTATCGTACCTACATAGTATGGGCAAAATGCACAGGTAAATATAAATATTCCTGTATTTATTGATCATTAACCGCCCGTCCTTTGGATTATTATACAAAAAGTAGGTAAAAAACATCAGGTTTTTTTATTAGATTTCACATTAACATTGTTTGCGACTAGTGACGTAACTTGTATGGGAGAGACCAAAATACCCCAACACATCTGTTAGCTTCGGCTGACCTCGAAATGACGTAGGAACAAACTTGACGTATACGTATGTTTTGTGAGTTTTGGGTATAGTTTTTTTGTACCTGAACGTACGGGATACGGCTTGTTGTGTTCGGGCGATAATATTTCTAGACATTTTGTTTTACTGCTCTACCGGTTTCGACATTTCACATTAACATTGCTTGCGACTAGTGACGTAACTTGTATGGGAGAGACCAAAATACCCCAACACATCTGTTAGCTTCGGCTGACCTCGAAATGACGTAGGAACAAACTTGACGTATACGTATGTTTTGTGAGTTTTGGGTATAGTTTTTTTGTACCTGAACGTACGGGATACGGCTTGTTGTGTTCGGGCGATAATATTTCTAGACATTTTGTTTTACTGCGCTACCGGTTTCGACGCATCAGTGTCATTCACTAGCGTTCTTATAAGTAATAATAAAATTAAGTAACAAAAGTACATAGTGATTAAAACTCAAACAAAAAATAAATATTCCTGTTATCCGTCCCAGAACAGACATCGTCTAGTGAGACGGGTAAAGTACATGCTAATAAACGCCCGGGTTGCCGGCAATGAAATGTTTAGACAAAAGTCACCAAACATCACAATTAAGTTTTGAGAAATCCAAATGTAACTAGATGAATCTTTAAAATGCACATCGTCGCAGGAAAGCAATACTGCTGTAACCACCACTACCCACAAAAATACTTTGTATACACCATTCCGCAGGATTTTTTTTTCTGTGTCGATCTATCTGGGTTCCGTGACTCTACAATGAAAAATAAGAACTGTAAGACGTTGGAAAAAACTCTTCGTCTTGTCAATATTATGTTTTTTAATTGATATGTGAGCTTCAAAATCCTGCGTTTTTTTTACATGCTGTTACAGAAATATTGCTTTCCTGCGACAAAATTATACAGGGTGTTGTGTAAAAGGATAATCAAATGTTACCATTATTAACTGCATCGAGGTGTTTGTACATTTTCCGTATTTTTTTGTTATTGTTGTTATTTTATGGCTTTCACCCATTAAGGGCGATGTCGGCCATGTTTAATCAGTTAGATTTTAATACTACAGATTATTCTTAAAATTAATTACTTTTAAACGGGATAGAATATTTGGGCAAATAAAATTGAATTTACCGTGAAGTTACGGTGTAAATTTATGTGTTTTTAATCCCTAATGACTTAAATTTGAATGCCATTTTTATAAATATATTTTGTAAGTAAATTGTTAATTTGGGGGGAGTTGAGACTTAGAAGGCAGGGAATACTGGTAGGGAGTTCAATTTTAAGTTTTACCAATTCATGCATAAAGTTTGGAAATTGGTCATTGATAGGACACTCGAAGAAATTATGGTCCGGAGTGTCCTCTGACCCACAATCACAGTAAGGCGAGCTGACTATGTGGAATCTGGCGAAATGACTAAGGCAAGAAGTGTGACCTAGTCTCATTCGAGTTATGGAGGAAATATATTTTTTTGGTATGCGAGTGTATTTATGAAAGCAGGGCTTGACAGGAATAAAAGGTTGTATTAATGAGTACTGATGACTTTTTGTTAGAGAAGCTGTTTTCCATTCAGAGGACCATTGCAATTTGTATTTACTTTTTGTAATAGGGAAATAGTCTAACTGGAACAGGAATATCATTTAATGGACCGTGAACAGTGGCTTCCTTAGAATGGAATCCAACAATATTATTTCCAACACAAGCTCAATTTGCAATGCGAAATAATCCCTCTTTTTTAATTGTTTATTATATATTTTCTTTATGAATTAAAGAAATTAATTAAATGAAGAAATTCACAAGACTAGGTGAATCAGATTGAGTCGATTCTATACTGCGAATGAATCGGCCCATCTCTACTTTGGACCACTCGGCTTCTGATTAATATATGTTATGTTTATTGGCAGAGATATCAAAGGAGCCAACATTTTGCTGACAGAGTGCGGGGACGTTAAATTGGCCGATTTCGGAGTTTCGGCACAAATCACTGCCACCATCAACAAGAGGAAATCATTCATCGGCACTCCCTACTGGATGGCTCCCGAGGTACTGTCATGTATTATATTTGTGATTGTTGTTTTAACACAAATACAGGAAACCCCGTTAATTCGAAATCCACAGTAACTCTAAAACTAAATTTCGAAACAAATTTGTAGTATATAACAGCTCGTACCAAACAGACTTTAACCAGCAATTCCCGAGCTTATTTGGAGTAAAAACTGTTGATGTAATTTTGGCAGTCAATTGCAGTCAGGGAAATTTTTTTTTTAACTAAAAATATATGTATTTTTCATCACACGTCGCCACATTAAAAATATAAATAAATTATGTGATACTACACAAGAGTCCCAACTGCTCCCAACCATATGGAGCCAGTGAGACTATGGCATCTTCAATTGGGGTATGTTGTGAGGCTGAAGGTATTGAGGAGGGGAAGGAGATGGAGAAGTAGGAAGGTGGGAGAAGTACTTGGCTATTCAGATCTGGTTACCAAACACGGCTAAAGCCATTTCAGGCAACGCTTCAATTCTGAATGGTGTTTTCTTTGTCTTCACTTGTTTCACTGGATTACGGAACTTGTGTTATCGATCGCCAGTGATTATAATTGTGCGGAACTTGTGTTCTCGGCGGCGTTTTTAATTGTATTGGTGGCGGAAGGTCAAACAAAGGGGGAATGGAGATGTAAATAATTGCACGCATTATTTGGAAGTAGATGACCGATGAACTGGCGTGGACACCCCCTCGTTGATTGAAATTTCGCATTGTTTGACCAGCGCAGCCAGCCTGTCAGATTCAGATTTACGCAGTTAATTCGTATTAATAAGATGTATTCCTTTTGGTTTTTATCCAGTAGTTAATAAGTAGTAATCCCGCTAAAATTATATATAAAATTGTTTCAGGTTGCTGCTGTGGAAAGAAAAGGTGGCTACAACCAGCTATGCGATATTTGGGCCTGTGGAATTACTGCTATTGGTGAGTTTGCTTTCATCTCTTTGGTTCTTCTTTCCATTTATTTCCACAGTACGGTTTGTCAGTCAATTGCAGAAATTTAATCTGGTGGACTTATTTACATTAATTAATATTGATATATATTTAAAAATTACCAAAAACCCGTTTTCCATCCAAATATCTCAATTAGAAATCTCTAAAAAATAGCAAGTTTGAATAATACATGAACTTAGAATATGATGCAGCCTTTGGGAAAGAATCATTAGTTTCCGAGCACTGTGCATACGCAATGTGAAAAATATGCACCGGGACTATGGTGCTTTCTTTAAAAGTTACATCCTTTTTTACCTATAAACCATTTGGTGTTGCCATTTAAAGAATTTTAATTGACCATCCTTACCTTCCATTTTTTTTTTTACATTTTCCTGTCAGATTGTAAGTTTTTTTAGTAGAGAATTACATAGTTGTATAAGATGCAATTTCAGAAGTTTTTCAAGGATCTGATTTAGTACCACCATAAAAAATTGTCTACTTTTATTTGTCCATCTTCACGCTTTGTCCATTCCCTCGATGCGTCATTTCCACTTATGAATACCGCAAATGAACTTTAAAGGTGCTTTTATTGGAGAATGTTGTATTTTTAGCAATTTTAGATGATCCACAGGGATCCGATTTAGTACCACCATTAATTTTTTCCTTTTTTTCTACTTCTATTTGTCAGACTCATCCTCAAGCTTTATCCATTCCCTCGGCGAGTCATTTCCACATATATAAAAACCTCAAATGGTTTACAGAATTGGCAGAGCTCCAGCCGCCCATGTTCGACCTCCACCCGATGCGCGCGCTATTCCTCATGTCCAAGTCGGGCTTCAAGCCGCCCACGTTGCGTGAGAAGGAGCGCTGGAGTGCCACCTTTCATGCCTTCCTCAAGACGGCGCTCACCAAGAACCCCAAGAAGAGGCCCACGGCCGATAAGCTGCTCATGGTTTGTCAACTTCATTACCTTCATTGTCTTCTAAACACCACAATGCTAGTGAAAGTTGACCAATCACTGATAATGTTGACAAAATCCTTTATCGTGTCAATGTTAAAAATTTTAAGGCGGTTATGCTAGCCTCCCAGAAAGGAGGAGGCAAGCAAAACGGGCCATGAAACTATTTGTCTTCAACGTATCCTGAGATCTGGAGAAGCTCATAATCTCTGGCTAAGTGAAAGCCAAAGGAGAAGCCGACGAAGATCACTGACCAATTGGAGGTGATTGGCAATGAGAGTACAACTAAAGAAAAATACTGCTTCCTGATGAGATAAACTGACGATCACCTACAATAATGCCTATCGCCAACTCTTCAACCTACCGTGGTGCTGCAGCACTGTGTAAATGTTTCTGAAGGAGCGAGTGCACTCTTTAAAAGCACTTCTCCACGACACTGACGCATACTGCAAATCCAACAATACTCTTCTTAATGCCGTGGCTGCCTGGGTGGAGTCCTCGTTGATGAACCACTGGAAACGGGAGACCATAAAATATCCTCCATTAATCCCTTTATTGAGTATATATTATGTATAATTTATTGTTTTTGTTTTGTATAATTAACTTATTAAGTATCTTTATGTTTGTTTTGCTTGCATGTTTACAGCACGCATTCTTCCAATCGGACATGACCAAGAGGCTGGCCATAGAGCTGCTGCAGAAGGTGTCCAACCCCACCAGCGTGTTCAACTTCAATGCTGATCCTGACGAGGATGGAGTAAGTCATACTTCATTCCCTTTCTATCTGTGTTCCTTTTCGTTCATTTCAAAAATGTGAAACCAATGCGTTCATTGCCGTCTTTTAACAACTACATACATAATCACATTACATTATAGCGTAGGAAAGACTTTGATGCCATTTGCATTTTTTAAATTATAAATTGTATTATTGACTCACCTTCTTTGTTGCAACTCATTAGTTCAACATTCCTTGCCGTAGACTCAGAAACGATCAATTGCTTTTCCTCAATCAGCACTGTACTAATTATGGGTACCATTCTCAGCTGTCCAGAATGTCGAGACTTGTTAACTCAAGCCAGGGCCTTGAAATTTTTGGTACCAGTCTAAATGATTTTTAATCATTGAAGAAAATAATATTAACATAACCCAAATGAAACATGAAATCAGAAAAAGGACAGAAAATAAAAGATTTCAGTCGCATCTGGGACACAAACCCAGGTCCTCTGTCTATCCGGGGCAACGCTCATTTCATGTTTCATTTGGGTTATGTTAATATTATTTTCTTCAATGATTAAATAATAAAATGAGGTTTTTAAATCTCAATGAAAATAATTAATAATTAAAAATTGAATAAATGATTTTTGTCAGGCTTTACGAAAATAAACTTCGAAGAATATCATTTAATATGTCTCTAAGGATTCTACCAAAACCTTGTTCAGGCTTTGACTTGAATGTTCTCTCTCATGTATATTTTAGTCATTGCTTCATTCATGTTTTTTTTTTTATTATAATTTTTTTATTTAATATAAATACATATAGAATATTTAATAGTACAGTTATAATAGCTAATTACAAAAAAAGTATAAATTTATTTCACAAAAAGTGCCCAACTCAATAGAGAAAGATTTCTCGTGTTTGATTTGCTGAGCACCGCCATCTAGTGACAGTAGTGAATAAGTAAAAGTAATAAAAGTACATCAAGAATGTAATATACATAATGTTTGTGAAAGACTAAAAGTACTACTATGTACGTGCTGTTATTTTTCTGTAGCTCTTGTTTATCTCATTTCGTGTTGTGTATTTTATGTAATTGGACAATGGTCTGTTAATATAAAAATAAATTAAATAGAAATAAAATCATCTGTTTCCTTTCCTTCCTCTGCAATTTTCATCAAATATGATGTATTAAATAAATTATATTTAATTATTTTTTTTTCACTTTTCAGACGGTGCCGAATGTCCCACACCGCATTGCCTCAAAGCTGACGGTGAAGTCTCGCGCTGCCGCCGTGTCGTCTCAAATCCCATCCGCCGGGCAACAGGCGCGGCCGCGCAGCCTGCACGGCGAGGGAGCGGTGGGTCAGGAAGACCCGCCTGGCGCCAGCCGCCCGTCCGGCGTTTTCGACGATTCGCCCATCATCGACCTGGACGCTGACGACGAACTGGAGGAGCAGTGCAGGATCAATGCGGGGGATTCGGATACTATGAAGCGTGCAGGTATTAATTGAATTAGGTTTCATGGCAAAACAGAACATTGAAGAAAAGTGAAAAAAAGGAAACCAACCTAATCTATTCTGCTATATTCTATATTACTATTTGATATATATCATTCTTCTCCTACAATTCCTAATTGGAAAGAGCTGGAGTCGTTGAATTTAATGTTTCAAAGACCCAATCATGTCTGATTACGTCTAAAAGGGATCGAATTGACAATCTAGTCTCCTTTAATGGAAGCAATCTTCCCAACAAATCTTCCATTCATATGCTTGGTGTAACCTTAAGTGACCAGCTCAGGTATGGGGGCTCCATCGAACCCAGAGTCATGTTAGCCTCTCAGAAGCTGGACGGTACTGTACAGGCCCCCTCAGATCCTTTAATAGTACACAACTGCTGACCCTATGCAAATCGCAAGTGCGCCCCGCTGTAGAATTTGGCAGCCACCTCTGGTTGGGAGCCCAAAAATATCTGAAAAAACCCTCGACTCATCATTGATCCTTAAACTAACAAATCCTCGTTTAATAGATTCACTTAGCAAACAAATCTTAACAAACGGATTGTAATCTTTGGAGCACAGATGTCAGGTGGGAATGCTGTCCTTGTTCTACCGGTATTTCAATGCTTTGAGGAAACAGCATCATTGATCCTTTTGGCACCAGTGCACAGTCGGAAAACATGCTAAATGCGCACCTTTGACATATGTCACATGAGAACGGGTCACTTTTACGACTCGTTCTTGTGTTCAACAGCTTGGCTGTGAAATGATCTGCCCTCCTCTGTGTTTCCTGCCTCCTACAACGTGACCTTCAAGACCCTTGTTGACTCCTTGCTGTACCCCAAAAGACCCTCCACACAGCAACCCCATAGATGACATAGTTCTCCTGTGTGGAGTAACTGTAAATAATTTTTTTTACAAATGTTCCCTGATTACGAATAACCTGACAGTACTTGAATTCTTCTTGCTACATACCATCATTATGAGTGGAAAATGTTGCTTGTGCATTGATGGAGGACTGAGTTAGCAGAGAATTGAACCCGTGATGCCTTGGTGCGAATCCGATGCTGTGAATCACTCTATTAACATAAACTAACTAATAAATTAATTGATTTCTTAAAAATAGTAAATGGTCAATTTCAATGGTAGTAATCTATTTTTCTGCCCTCGAACTCTTATACATTAATGCTCCTCATTGTGTTTTCCAGTCAAGTCCTGCTGTCCGCGGCGCGTCGAGGACACGGGCTGGGACATGCTGGACCTGCTCAGCGACGTGCAGAACACATACCCGGCGCCCGCAGACAAACTGCCCAAGGAAAAGTGAGTACTGCAAACAGCCACTCTCCGGAAACAACAGACAATACCCACATACTCCTCACATACCTCACACTCAGCGTAAGGCGACGTGGCATTAGATGAGACTGTTCAAAGGCTGCACTATATTTTCTAATTTAATTGATGACTATCCCATTTCCCCTTTTCAATGCCAGTTTCAGTGAAACCCTCTTATAAGGTTTTTCAAGAGCAAGGAAAAAAAACTTTTTATGTGGGTGAACCTTATATAATAATAATATTTAGATGATTTGAATAGTGTCATTTTTAGAAAATTCACCTCTTTTTTCCAAGTTCCATCTTATATTATTACTACTTATGGTTAACAAATTGCATTCACTGGTTCATCGATCTGCAATACTAAACTATATGTACAATGCATTTGACCAATGAACGTGATGCCATGCTAAAATATACGTGTTATTAATTTTATGTACAAGCAGATAATATTATACAGTACCATACTTACCTGACAGGTCACTTGAGATAAACGCTGTTTATTAGTGAAATTTAGGTACGGTTTTGCACACAGAGGACATAATATTATAAAAATTCTGGTATCGATTGGGGAAAACTTTTTAAGAGAGTTTCACTGTAATTGAAATTAAGATTTTTTTAAAATTTATGTCAATTTTGGGACTGGCATTCCCAATAGAGAAATGTTGTAGGGCTGAAGGGAGCGAGGAAGGTTGGGAAGTAATTGGCGATTCAGAGCTGATTACCAAACACACTAGCTATAGCCATTTCTAGCAATGTTTCAATCCTGAATGGTGGTCTGTCACCAGGCTGATACTTCATACAGAGAATGGTGCACCACTCTGGAACATGCTGTGAATATACTATTTATATTGTCATACAGGGTGTAACAGCACGTACCCAACGGACTTTAACCAGTGATTTCTGAGCATGCAAAATTGTTAATGAAATTTCAGTGACTTTTTTTTTGTTTTTCTCACCTAATAACATAGGTATCGGACATTAGGGTTGGGGTGGGGGGTTGAGCGGTTACTCGATTACTCGGTTACTCAGCCGAGTGAGCAGTGACGATTGAATTTGAAAAAAAATCCACTGTCAGAATTAATAGAAGTACTATTTCAATTGCTGGAGGCAAAGATCACGTGATACCTATTTTGGCACCAGCCTATAATTCGCTGCCATCCACGTTTGTTTCGCGTCATTTTGACTGCTGTAAGCAAGTTATAAAACATTTATAAAAAGGGTTTAACTAAATATTTGTTTTTTGCAAACAAGCTGAACTTTTTTATTTATTTATTTGCTGATTTATTCAAATTGTCGGCGCTCCTAGCTCGTCTCTGTTGTTTTAGTTTTTTTTTTCCCCTTGCGTGTTAGGACATCTCTATGTATTATTAACTCAAAAAATAATTTTAAAAAGCACTGGAGACTAAAATTTCATTTACATTTTTTACTCCAGATATGCTCAGAAATAACTTGCTTAAAGCCTGTCGGGTACGTGCTGTTACACCCTGTATACTGTTTTATTTAAATAATATAGGATATACAGTGAAACCCTCTTAAGAAGTATTCCAAGGGACCGGAAAAAAAAACTTTTTAAGTGGGGAAACCTTATATGTGGGATATTTTGGATATTTTTCAAAATCAGTGTTCAACGGACCGTAAAAACCAAACTTAAGCATGAAAACTTCTTAACTGCGAACTTCTGAAGCGAGTTTCACTGTATATGTAACGCAAATGATTTAAACAAAATCTCACAACCCACTGGCTCCTGAAAGTTGAGACTCGAGTGTGGTGGTCAAAAAAAAATCATTGTTTTACGGTTTCTAATCTACAGTTGAATTACACATTGAAAAAGGGAAATGTAATTGGGCAACCTTAGTTGATAGTTTCGTAAGGGTTTACGGAATTCAATTTTACCGATTTGCGGATGAGGTATATGCCAATTCGACTCATATTTGATGCCATTTCGTTTTATGCACACAACCGAGGGTTGCACACACAACATACAAGAACTGGGCACACAAAGTAACAGTACGTATTGATGCGTTAGGCTAGGTCGGAAGACTTGAGAGAACAGTGATAACAGAGCAAAGAGATTCAATTGGTTAAAAGATGCACAGTAATTGATTAATCAGATTAGATTGTACACTCCGTTTTAAAGTCATGATATTACGTAAATACTATTTTCACTATCACATATTAAAACTTATTTCATTTCATCAAACTAATATTTTTTCACTTGTTTATATAGATTTACCCCTCTTAGGTTCAGAGCACTGGGGCCTGATTCTGGTTCTTTTTAAGGATAAGGCATTGTTACAGACATTTAATATTAGTAAGTCTGAATGATGCAAAACAATTAGGTATCACTAGCTCAGTGGTTAGAGCGTTATCTCGGTAAGACAGAGAGAGGTCCTGGGTTCGATTCCCAGATACGACCGATACTGTTTTATTTTCCGTTTCGTATTTCATTTGAGATTTGTTAATATTGTCTTCTTCAATGATTAAATATTTAGAACATTTTTACTTTAAATGTTGAGATTTGCAAAGAATGCATGGCTGATGTCAGCGTAATGAGTAAGATTAAGAAAGGGACGCTTAGATGTTTTGGGCATGTGAATCGAATCAACGAAGAAAGAAGTGTAAGCAGAATATATGATGCGAATGGAAGAAGATGCAGGGGTCGCCCGAGGAAGACACGGCACGATCAAGTGAATCAAATACTCGAGTCGGGCCGTGTTAGAAGTCAGAATAACTGAAGAGAATGTATGGGATGACTGTGAGTGAAGCAAGAAGTGTATGCCAAGACCGAGTTCTTTGGTGGTCAATTCTCTCTGCCTACCCTTGCGGAGAAAAGGCGTGATTGTTAGTTAGTTACTTTAAAATACCAAAGTATGGCCTGAAGAATATGGCAATTTGCGTTATTTACCTGAAAATTGCGAATTTCGCATTATTTGCTTGAAATTGCAACATTCGCTTTCTTTGCGTTAAAATGACAAAATTGATGCAAAAATTTGCATTATCACAAATGATAAATTTTCAGGTTTACCGGTTAGAACGAAAACTGATGTTGAATTGAAACAACACGACCTTTATGCTTGTCAGCTGATCACAATTTCAAAAGCTGAAGCGGGCCTAGAGTCTGCTTTTAACGGAAACCATTCAAACGTCAAGAAAACAATATGGCATTGATTGGCGCTTTGATAACATTTGAATATCTGACGAGTATACTTTGACTTTTATTTTCATGCGTCTGGTGCTTCGAACAGTTCATTTTACCGTGCAATTTACAGACAGTACAAAATTTCCGCCATACATTCAGTTCCAGATGGACGTTTGTGACCAAAAACTAATACAGACTGACATACAATTTTATGATTTCAATATGCATGCATAAGGAGTGTTTTCCCTTAACGTTGCGGGGTACATAACATTTTCAGATATAAGTGCTTAGTTCCGAAATACATTTTTTTTTAAATCGCAGTAAACTAGTTTATTTTATAGTTTGCATCTTTTATCACTTTTCTCCCAAGTCTGCATTATTAGTTTCATCCAGTCATACACAATTTTTGCTTTTTGGCTGCTTGGGTATCTAATGTGCATAGTTTTGACTAGTATTTCCTAAAATGTCTTTAACCACCACTATTGTTTAAGTATTTCAGAGGAATTAAAAACATATTTATGTTATACTGCAAAAGAGCCAGGTACCTACTTCCCAATCATCCTCTTCGCATCTCCTTCCCCTCCCTACTCTTTAAAGCCTCACAAAATACCCTAATGGGGATGCCATAGTCCCACTATCTCCGGGCAGTTGGGACTCTTGTGTTGTTTTCAAGTAATGTATTTTTTTAAAGTCACAGTATTTGCATGTTATTAAAAAAAAATTGCAATTTGTTCCAAAATGGAAGATACTCTCAGTATCACCCCGGCGAGAATTGGAAATTGGTTTCATTCCTTGAAATGGCTTTAGCCATGTTTGGCGACCAGATCCAGATTGCCAGGAACTTCCCAGGCTTCCTCTTCCCCATTCCGGCATCTCTCTTGAGAAATCACCATTCATTATCGAAACGTTTCTAAAAATGGCTTTAGCTACATTTAGTAATCAAATATGAATACTCATGTACAGCTTGACAAGATATTGTGGATATTTAATCAATTGGAATTAAAAATGTTCATTACTATGGCAACACCAAGGTTTTTTTATGTTTTCATGCGTTTAGCAGAATTTCGAGCGAGGAAGCTCGTGTCCAACATAGAATATGTTTAAAAATGATTTATGAATAATATATGTAGATTTATGCCGATTTTAAAACAATTGTGACAATGCACATTCAGACTTGAGGTTATACCTCACTTTCGAGTTATCCACAGTAAAAACTTCTTAACTCATTTTTTGTTTTTTATTTTTTTATTTGTGATTTTGATCTGCGAATTTTATTTATTTTTAAAAAATTTATTTATTTTACATCTAATACACGGCTATTTTAATATATAAATTTGAGAAATACAGAAATGGCCTTGTATTTAGCCATGTAATTATCTTCCTTGCAAGGCGTTAAATAAAATAAATGTTTTGACATTAAATTATCTTAGAATATAATTTAGCATCCGGAAATAGAATAATATATAGAATTTCGGAAAGTATCACTAATTTTTGGACTTGGACCATTCATTGTGCTTTCTTAAACTTACATTCATCTTCCTATGACCCATCTTGGTGTTGTCATTTAAAACATTTTAAAAGATTGCAGCGCCCTCATTTTTTGTCCACTAAAATTTCAGGCTGTATGTACTTTGCAACCTTCTGAATTTTCCATTTTGTCTTCTCCCCTCTTCCTCCAGCCTCACAATATACTTTAGCTTGAGGATGCCATAGTCCCACTGGCTCTGGACAGTTGGAAATCTTGTGCTGTATCACATTGTTTACTTCATAATCGACTACTATGAACTCTTTCCCTTGATCATTTTAGAGATGATCGTGCCTTTGGAACAACAAGGATCTGACACAGCATTATCATGCAATAATAGGCTCCAGAGATCACTAATTTAGAGGTCAATATCGCATAATATTGTTGAGTCAGGTAGATCCTTGTTGTTAAATGGCATGAGGTGTTAATGGCATTTAGGAATACATACATACATTGTATTTGAATTTCTGCCCTTGGAACAAGAAGGCTCTATCTGACACAACATCGTCATGCAATAATGAGCTTTGGAGACTTCTAATTTAGAGTTCAATATCGCGTAACATTGCTGAGTCGATAGAATCTTGTTGTTCTAAGGGCACAAGATGTTAATGGCATTTAGGTATACATACATGCATTGTCTTTGAATTTCTCTAGATTTCTGTATTGTTTATGTGTCACCCTATTTGTGTAATAGATTATAGCTTGACACGCATAATTTTGCAGTCGGTTGAGTGACTTGTGCAGATTTTGTCACCAAGACACCAATAAAATTATGGATTAAAAAATGGTTTGTTCGTTCGTTCCTCTTTTGGCCGACTGCTAAATTAAGTTTGTCAAGTTATTCATATATATTTTACACATCGACGGTCCCAACGTAAGGTGTCGAATCTGCAAAATTTCGATTTTTTTAAAATTTCTTAAATTATCCAATTACACAATGAAACTCACTTAAAAAGTTCATGCTCAAGAAGTTTTTTCGGTCCCTTCTGAAGAGTGAATTTGAAAAATGGCCCGATTTATCACACATAAGTATTTGTTTCCAGTCCCCTGTAAAACCTTATAAGGAGAGTTTCACTGTAGTATATTTTTTTAGATTTAAAAAAGTTATTTTTTACTCTAAATTTTCCTTTTTTTTGTGATGAAAACGTTGAAACTGCATAGAAAATAGAATCCAACTTTGTAACTCTCCTGTGAACCTGGAAAAATGCAGTTTCGACACCTGACGTTGGGAGCTTCGATATTACGCAGTTTTTCCGATAGCGAGTGATTCCTTTAGGCATTCTGAATAATCATTTGTTTAAAATTGAGAATTTTCGAATGTCTTGAAGTTAAAAGAACATATTATTTGTTCAGTGACTGACTTATAATAATTGCATTTGTTTTACTATTTGCTTTGCCAATTTTTCTCTTATTGAATGAACTGTTAAAAATACATTGCAAAAATATGACATCTTATCTACCACAACAGTTAAATCGACATTTCATAGCTCCGTAGCTCATGATGATATAAAAATAATTCCGTTTTACCCACAAATTCAAAACTTTTTTTTTACGGTAACCCCACACAGGAGACCCGAAGGAAATAATTTCCCTCAAGGCCTATATCATCTTTGGGGATGCTGTGTGGAGGGTCTTTTAGAGAATAGGAAGCAGTGAACTTGGGTCTTGAAGAGACCCATGTTGTAGGATAGAGGAAACACAAAGGCCGGCAGATCATTCCACAGCCGAGCTGTTGAGCACAGGAACGAGTCGTAAAAGCGACCCGTTCTCATGCGACAGATGTCGACTGTGTGCAAATGTTGGGCATACGTTTGGCGTGGTTCCCGACTATGCACCGGTGCCCAAGCGATCAATGACACTAGTTCCTCAGACATAATGTTTTACAAATTTCATGATACCAGAGCTTAATGTTAGAGAGTTTTTGCTGAAAAATAAATTTAGAAAATCATTGCAGAAAATAATGTTAACATAACCCAAATGAAACATGAAAATGGAAAAAATTACAGAAAATAAAAAGATTTCAGTCGCATCTGGGACTCGAACCCAGGACCTCTGCCTATAAATAATTAGTAATTAAAAATTAAATTTAGAAAAATTTGAAACAATAGAAAATTATCTTGTTTTTTTGGATTTAATGAACATTCAAAGCTCCGTAGCGCATATTGTAAATTATGCTGAGAGTTAAAAATGGTTGCGTTAATTCAGAAACTGCAGACAGAGCAAGTTGTGCAAATTTCATGTCGTCGGAGTTCAAAGTTTCTGCTTTATAGTGCAATCGAAAATTCTCTGAAAATGCATAAAAATACAGTTTTCCTATATTTATTAGAATGTATTTTAACTGTTAATTTATTTCATAAAAATAACCATTCTAATACCTATACTAAATTCTCTACTCATCCTCTGTCCCCCCTAAACCCATTGTCTTGTATTATTTTAGAGTGAGACACCGTGTGAGAGAATGTGCCATTACCGGCGAACAGATTATGAAAATGAGCCTAAGGTATTCCTGTCATAAAGGTCGATTTTGCTTGATCTCGTATGACCATGAGTTTGATTGAATGTCAAAAATAACATGTGTTTTGTTTTTTGTATGATGAAATAACACTTTTCCCAAGTTGATTGTTTTTGTATGATGAAATAACATTATTCCCAAGTTTATTGTTTTTGTCTGACGAGAAATAACATTTTTCAAAAGTTGATTGTTTTTGTCTGATGAGAAATAACATTTTTCTAAAGTTGATTATTTCGTTGGAATAATTTCGTAGTTTTTTCTAGTGTTTACCTATTTAGTTTGACAGTTTAGTAGTAGTTTTTTTTCTGATCTTTTATCCCAATTTGATTGTTTTTGTCTGATGAGAAATAACATTTTTCAACAGTTGATGTTTTTTGTATGACAAGAAATAACATGTTTGCCCGGTTGATTGTTTTAGTATGACAAGTTATAATGTGTTTCCCCCAAGTTATTTATTTTTGTACAATAGATTATAACATGTGTGCCAAGTTGATAGTTTTAAGTCTGTTTCTGTGTTTTTGTTTTCCAGAATGGTTTTTTTTTTAGTGTTGAATCAGTCAATAATGTAATGATTATAATTATTTTTTATTTGTGACAGACAACAATACTTAGTACTATTACATATTTGATTTACAATAACAAAGATAAGTATATGATGTTTGCTTTTTGTATGACAGAGCGACTTTCTAACGGTTTTTGTCTAACGTATAAAAATTTGATTGTTTTTGTCTGACAGACCGAGGTATTATTATGGTTATTTTTGTCTGACGGTATAACAATTAGTTTTATGTTTATCTGATGCATAATAACTTGATGGTTTTTGTCTGACAAACTTTGAATATAGATAAGATTTAACAAATTTTGAAAGTTCTTTATGTAATTATTATTAGTGAGCATGTCATGTTGTATTGATTTTTTTGTTTGTTTTGAGAGCATTTAAATAATATATGATATATTTTTATTATTTAATAATATATATAGGTACAATTTATTATTACATTTTATTTTATTTAGTTTTTTCTCTCTGTAGTTTTATTAAATTTATAATATTTGATAATATTGCACTTTTTAAGTAGTTTTTGTATAAATTTGGTTTTGAATATGTGTATATATTTACTTTTTGTATGACTTTCATCTAAGACCAGATATTAATAATGTAAAGTTAGTTTCGGTTAACTTTTCACAGTTTAGACAGCAGGGTTCTGATTTCGGTTCTGTTTACGGATAAGACATTATCCTTAAAGACATTTTGCTTAACTGCAGTTCCGATTCCATGTCAATGACAATACATTTTTTAAATGTTTGTGTTTAATTATCACATTATTATTTATTTATTTATTATATTGCATACGCCCTATTCCGACTTTTACATATTTCGTTATAAAAATTCAAATTACAATAGTGACTCAGGTGCAAAACACATCACAGTAGGTACATAGATAGAATAGATAGCCTTCATGAAATACAACAACTAAATATTTAATTTATCTCACAAACAAATTCAGCAATAACATAGTGTAAGTACCATACCAAATAATTACCAACAAGGCAAATATACAAAACACACCTCACATTCACTAATACTTATACTCTGAGGGTGTATGCAATAATCATCTCTTTATATTTGTATTCCGAGCATTTGAACATATCTACTATCTCTGAAAAAGTATTACCTTCTTTATTAAATAATTATACGTGCATCACACATGCTTGACACGTGTAGTTTTATCTCACATTTCGGGATTTTGACATAGTAAATTTTATTTGATTAATTTGCGCTGTTTCACAATTAATTCATTTAAAAATAATATGTAGTATATTTGCACACGTTCCAGAGTGGAAGATACTTTCAGTATCGCCCTGGTGAAAGACCACCATTCAGAATTGAAACATTGCTTGAAATGGCTTTTGGCCGTGTTTGGCGACCAGATCTGAATAGCCGGGTATTTCCCCACCTTCCTCTTCCCCTTCTTCTTCCCCTCCTCAATACCTTCAGCCTCACAACATTCCCCAATTGGGGATGCCATAGTCTCACTGGCTCCAGACGGTTGGGAGCAGTTGGGACTCTTGTGGGGTATTCATATAAAAAAAAAAAAATGATTTAGTAGGAAATAGATAGTAAACATGCTTTCCTTTTGACCAAAATTAATTATTTTCCAGAATAGATGAGTTAAAATGAATGGGTACTTTAATAATAATAATTTAAGAAACAGCACAAATTAATTAAACAAAATTTACTTGCGCACACCGGGAGTTGAACCCGCTGCCTTCGGATTCGTAGTCGAGAGCCTTACCCCTCGACCATGGAGGCCGTAAATTTTTTTACAGCAGTAAATGCATCAGGGAGGGGCAGGATGGAATGCCTGGCGATTCCGGTTCTTTGTAGGAATAAGACATTGTCCTTATCCTTAGGGTTAAAGGCTATTTGCCTAACTGCGGTACTGGTTCTCTCGGATGACATTCTTTAAAAATATCGATATTTGCGTAGTTTTAACAAAAGACAAACTCAATATTATCTTAAGTATTGACTTTAAACATTATCAGTGCGCCCTTGAGGTGATTTTTTCACGAAAACGGCGCTATAGAAGTCCAATTATTATTATTATTATAGCTCAGTGAGGCGTTCATACACGTTTTATTAATGGGCCTCAATTCATTCATAGCTTAAATACATGGTGTCCGGAAACTCGTCGTATAAGCGGGAAACTGGTGAATCTACATCACATTTTGAGTCGATTTTATGTTATAACTTTTTGATTCAAGTCAAATTCATAATATTTGGTCTCTGCGCAGAAAAGTCCCACAATGGACTGCGTTGCAAACCGTTACCTTACTTTAGCAAACTTGACTTTTCTGTGCAGTGTCTGCCGTAACGAGTGAAATGTTCATTCCTCACCGGACCGTCGGAGAGCAGCCTTAGTTGCCAAGAAAAATTGAAAAAAGGAAAAAAAAAATTAGGTTCTCTATGTGATGTAGATTCATAAGTTTCCGGCTTATACCACTAGTTTTCAGACACCGTGTATTTGATAGCTTAGCGAATGCTCAGTTTAATTTGGTGAAAGCCGTTGTTTTATATGAGTGAATCTTTTAAGATACTGAACACACGCACACTGACACACATAAAAGAAAATGTCACAAGAGTAAAGGTAAAACTAATTTATTCTAAGGTTCGATATTATTTGTGGTGCTATATATTTTTACAGCATTATTTCTCTATTGAATTTGCATTTCTGTACGTAATATACTCTTTGAAACTAATATATTGCTCAATAGAAGGGAATGCAGAGAAAAATATGGCGCCACAACGACTGCTGAAGCATGTGCGCAATTATTGTAATAATAGTATTAGTTTAGCGGAGCTAGCAAGTCCACAATGGAGTGCTGATACCAACCCTGATGTATGGCAGTAAGGCGGGGTGGATGGAAGCAGACTGAATGCTGTAGAAATGAGCTCTCTGAGATGAATGTGTGTTAAAACCGCATATGATTGTGTGAAAAATGTTGATATTCGCAAAGAATGCAAGGCTAATGTAAGCGTAATGAGTAAGATTAAGAAAGGGACTCTTAAATGGTTTGGGCATGTACAGCGGATTAATGAAGAGTGGAGTGTAAGGAGAATATATGATGCGAATGTGAATGGAAGAAGAAGCCAGGGACACCCGAGGAAGACATGGCACGATCAAGTTAATCAAATACTTGAGTCAAGCCATGGCAGAAGTCAGAATAACAGAAGAGAATGTTTGAATGTGAATGTGAATGAAGCAAGAAGTGTATGCCAAGATCGAGTTGTTTGACGGTCTGTCCTCTCTGCCTACCCTTGTGGTGAAACGGCTTGATGGTTAGTTAGTTTGAGTATTTTTTCTTGTAACTTAGGACCCGTGTAACAAACATCCCTTAGAAAAGTTTTATATTTTGTACTGCTTTTTAATTTATTTATTTTTTGTTTTATAATATGGCAGGCTTTGATATGATTTTTTTTGATTGACAGATAAAGAGTTTAAGGTTGGGATGTTTCGGTCTCCGTTACATTTGGTTAAGGCGATGCAATGGGAAGTAATGCAAAATCATGTGTTTTCAGTTTGAGAATTGATGGCTTAGAAATATCATAGATGATTTAATTAAATACTGCAAGTAGAACACACCTTGGCCTTTCATTTAACCGGGTATTTTTTTGATATGTCTTTTTATAAGCTTAGAAAAAAATAAAGTATCACACATTAAAAAAAATGTTTAAAGCGCAAAATTTACTACTTATGAACTCCTAATCCCATATTTTCGTATTGTTCATTGTGGTTAATTAAGTTTTTTAGAATATGACCGTAAAAATTTTTAATAACTATGTCTGAGCTTTACAGAATAGAATAAAACACGCATTTTGGTGATGTTTTTTTTTGCGTAAATCGAAACATGCGGCCGATGTACAACGGGATTTTCAACCTTGTCGCCACCTGCATAAGGAGCGCGTGATTTCATTAAAATTTTAGCCAGTGGATCGCCTTAAAAGATCCGCGCCATTTTGAATTCTTGAAATTAGAACATTCCCCGTTGAACGCTGATTTTCGTCCCGTTTTAGTTTTTTATCAAATTTTAAAACAGCTGTCTTTCATAACAACATGACAACTGTCATGTTTGGTGTCTAATAAAAATTTGATCAAATGCAGAACCGGGCCGAGAATCAGTTTTTAACGGGACCATTTTAAAATAACACATGTTGTAGATTTGATCGTAAATTTTCATTTTCTCGTCGAATTTAATGTTTCAAAGACCCAATCTTCCCAACTTGCCTTACATATGAATGCTTGGTGTACCTTTGTGAGACCAGCTCAGGCAGTTACTTTAATAGTACACCACTGGTGACCCTATGAAAATCGTAAGTGAGCCCCACTGTTGAATTTGCCAGCCATCTCTGGTCTGGAGCCTCAAAGTACCTGGAAAAAACTCCACTCTTCAGAAACAGTCTGTTTGATGATTCCCCTATCTTAATGAACAGATTGCAATCTTTAGAGCACGGGCGTCAGTTCAAAATGCTGTTCTGGTTTTTTTTTTTTTAATTTATATGAATACCCCACAAGAGTCCCAACTGCTCCCAACCGTCTGGAGCCAGTGAGACTATGGCATCCCCAATTGGGGAATGTGAGGCTGAAGGTATTGGGGAGGGGAAGAGGAAGGTGGCGAAATACCTGGCTATTCAGATCTGGTCACCAAACACGGCTAAAAGCCATTTCAAGCAACGTTTCAATTCTGAATGATGGTCTTTCACCAGGGCGATACTGAGAGTATCTTCCACTCTCATGGTTCTACCGGTATTTCAATGGAAGATGCTCTGAGGAACTGGCGTCTTTGATCCCTTTGGCATTGATGCATAGTCAGGAAATATGCCAAACGCGCGCCCAACATTTGTCACATGAGAATCTCTACAAGATCCATGTTCACTCTTTCCTCTCCTTAAAAATACTTCCCACACAGCATCCTCAAAATAGGCCATGAGGGAAATTATTTTCAAGATCCATGTTCACTCTTTCCTCTCCTTAAAAATACTTCCCACACAGCATCCTCAAAATAGGCCATGAGGGAAATTATTTTCCTCTGAGCCTATTATTATGTGGAGTTAATGTAAAAAATATGAGTGAATCCGAAACACCTGAGCCTAAATTGTCATCTGAACTACTTATAACATAATGTAGTTTTAACCGTTCATTCTTGCTTACGCTTATATTATGCCGACTTAAACTTGCGTTAATTTATTTATTATATTCCTTACGATAGCTGTAAAGCCATCTTCGTAAGTTTCATCAAACTTACAATAAACATTTAGACTAACAAATTGAATCGGCAACCTCCCGACTCAAAGCCAATTATTTTATCACTATGCTGCAAAGTTCATTCATTCTTTATCAAACATTTCAGACAGCCTTGCTTTGTCCATTCTCAGAGCAAAAAAAAACCCTTTTATACGTCATGAGATTAGTATTTTTCGATTCTCTTATTATTGAATTTACACCTCCCGGCCCAATGTCATTTATTTTATCACTTCAGTATGCAGTTTTTTCATCCTTCGGAAACATTTCAGATAGCTTAGCAGTGTCCATCTATCTAGCACAGAACATTGATAAAGGTTTTATCAATAACGTCGGTAACTTGTCATCGTTCCTGAGCAAGACTGCTGGTCATCAACGACCAAACAACAGTTCACCTCGACAAAAATAAGCGTATTTAGTCGATATGAACTGTTTTTTTTAATTGTTAACGATCTGCAGTCGTGCTTGGGAACGATGGCAAGTTACCGACATTATCGATAAATCCTTTATCGATGTTCTGTGCTAGGGGGCCAGAAATAACCACTTATAGCTTCTGAGAATTACTGGTTTGATTCCCTATGAAGTATATAATATGTAATACATTTTCATATTGTCGATCATTTAGTTTATTGAACTTTGCTAACAGGTCTTCGCAGCTATCGTAAGGACTCTGACAAAATAACATTCTTGATATTATATAGTGAAATACAATACGTAGTAGCTATATATTTTTTGAAGTAATAACAGTTATGCACAACCTTTTGACAGTAGGGGGTCAATTTGTCACTTTTCCAACTGTTAACAGACGGCAAATAGCACAAATGTGGATAATTTGTTTATTTCTTTACAGACTATTTATTATCCAGTTATTATTATAAGCTAACATTTAACATGAAATTAGGACCAATAGAATTGATAGAAAAGAGATAGTGCACACATAATGAATAAAGGAATGGCAAAACAAACCACCCTTGAGGTGGTTTTCCCACGAAAACGTCGCTAAAAATATACATTAGGAAGATAGTGTCAAGTCAAAGCGTGAACAAGTTTTCGATGGAGTTCACGATTTCAACCTTCTCGATAGCCAGGTTTTTCCCAAATCCCTAAAAACCGGAGCATTCGCCGCATTTACCTCGCTGTACACCAGCTGAATGTAATTTCGTAATTACTCACTTGTTTTTTTTTTGCAAATTTTACCGTTTTACCAGCTGATGTGTTTACGTATTTATAAATTTTTTATTTAGGTGTATGTCATGAGTAGTTTCTCCAGAATAGCTTCATATATTTAGACAAATGTTTTCTCATGTTACAAAAAAAAAGCTAAATAAATAATTATAATATTTTTGATGTTTTACTATATTTGTTGTGTTTATAAGGTAAAAGTCAAGTATTAGAAAAACATCCATATGAAAACTTGATACAAAATCCCTTGAGAATGTGACGATTCCGAATCGGCGTCATAGTGCGGCGTTCAACGGAATAATGTGGATGTGCCATATGGCACGTTGGTGTTACACGAGTTAAGTTATATAAAATATTTATAAAAACATTATCTGCCAATTTTTGAACTCTGTACACTCAAGTCATTATGCGTAGAATAAGTTCAGAAAAAGTTAACGATTTTTATTTTTGTCTCGACGGGTACGCTGTGATTCAGGGTCGTACTGCAAAAATTCAGGATATCCTAGAAAAAAAAATCTTTTGGAATAAGAAAAAAAAAATATATGTATTTTTTTCAAAAGTTATCAAAAACTTGTATTTTGGACTTAGATTTACCCGCCCATTCGAATAGATAGGTATGTGCATAGCCAATCAGTCGTTAGGTTACGATCGTTACCTTAATTTACCGAAAATGTCTCAACTTTTTTATTATGACCGCAGGTTGGGCATCACTGCTGTTGACATTTTTAAATAACTAACCGTAAAACCCCAATAACTATTAACCCCAGTTTTATAATGCCAGTGCTAATACAATAACATAGTAGCTACTTAATATAAGATGTATTATATTATTGTTTTATCTTATCTATGGTCTGTCATGTTGTTTTTGAAACATCTATGGTCGTTCGATGATTGTCACCTGTGGTTTTTTGTATTTTTTAGGAGTCTGTTACAATATATAGACGAAGAGTTAACTCTAAGGTAATTACTGACTGTTTTTGCGTATTTATTATTACTTTAATAACCTTTTTTTGTTTTTTTTATCATTTTGTATTTTATGATTTATTTAATTTATCATTTTGCTGCATGATAGTTAATATTGCCGCATGTAATAAATTTAATGTACGCATGCCTTGAAAATGGTTGGATTTTAGCTTTTTTTTAAATCATACATAAAAATTTAATTAATTTATTTGTATAAATAATTTACACCTAAATAAAGCAATAATTTGCCTCTGAAAATGCTGGTGTGTAATACTAAGCGCCACACATAACTGTCCTGACATTACAAGATTTACTTCTTACACATTTGTGCACTATCTTACCGTGTTGATATTCGAAATTGGCTTTTTCGAAATATTTGCACAATTTTTGTGTATTTTACGTTTGTAAGGTACATTAGACCTAAATACCCACATTACAACACCCAGACAAATCACCTATGTAATTATACAATATACATACGTATATACGAGATCTATTGCTATATCTTTTTGCGCTTCGGTGGGAATTGAACTCGTAATTTTCAAATTCAAAGTTGAATGCGTTGTCTACCACGCTACAAAGGTTATAGTTATGTTCTTTTTAACGAAGGTTTTGAATGGGACTAAAATAGATAGATGGGTAAAATAGGGTAGATGTCATTTGAATGAAACTGGGTGAAATATGTTGAAAGTCAACACAAATAAGCAAAGGAAATTATGAAGTTATGTCAACTAAATGGAGCAAATGAAATAGGAAAAATGTCAACTAAACGAAGGTAAGGGTTATGTGTCAAATAACTGAAGATAAGATAATGAATTATAAGTAAATTAAATTAAACTAAGAAAATTGGGTTTGTTGTCAACTAAATGATAATATATAATATAATGAATGTCCTAGGAGAAATGGGTTAAATGTCAATTAAACGGGGCTGAGGGAAATAGATTTACATGTCAACTAAATGGAGTATAGTAAAAAAGAGTTAAATGTCAATTGAATGAACAGAACGGAGAAATGAATTAAATGTCAATTAAACGGGGCTGAGGGAAATAGATTTACATGTCAACTAAATGGAGTATAGTAAAAAAGAGTTAAATGTCAATTGAATGAACAGAACGGAGAAATGAATTAAATGTCAATTAAACGGGGCTGAGGGAAATAGATTTACATGTCAACTAAATGGAGTATAGTAAAAAAGAGTTAAATGTCAATCGAATGAACTGAACGGAGAAATGGATTAAATGTCAATTAAACGGGGCTGAGGGAAATAGATTTACATGTCAACTAAATGGAGTATAGTAAAAAAGAGTTAAATGTCAATCGAATGAACTGAACGGAGAAATGGATTAAATGTCAATTAAACGGGGCTGAGGGAAATAGATTTACATGTCAACTAAATGGAGTATAGTAAAAAAGAATTAAATGTCAATTCAATGAACAAATTGGGGAAATGGGTTAAATGACAACTAAGTGAAACTATGAGTAATGTCATGTAAATGGAGCTAGGGACATTATGGTTATTCTTTACGGGAGGCCCCGAGGAAAATAATTTCCCTCAAGACCTGTCATCTTTGGGGATGTTGGGTGGAGGTTCTTTTGGAGGATAGGAAGGAATGAACCTCGGTCTTGAAGAGACCCATGTTGTAGGAGGGAGGAAACACAGAGGCCGGCAGATCATTAAATATCAACTAAATGGAGCTACGGAAATATGTTAAATGTCGACTAAATGGGCCTAGGGAAATATGTTAAATGTCGTCTAAATGGGGCTAGGGAAATATGTTAAATGGGGCTAGGGATATATGTTAAATGTTGACTAAATGGGGCTAGGGAAATGTAGTCAGCTAAATGTAAATGGAGCTAAGGAAAAAGGTTGAATTTTAACTAAATGAATCTTCGGGTAATGTCAAGTAAATGAAGCTAACGAAATAGGTTAAATGTCAACTAAATAATATGATGCTGTTATTAACCATTATTCAATCTTTAAATATGTTCATATTGAATAACAATATGCGGGTATTGTGGTGGTATGTACTCGTATATCAAAGTGGTATATTTAATTGGTTTTGGAACAAAATGGATGCATGCAATGTACAAATTACAAATAACGATAAAACTACGTATAGACATTATAACATTACTTACCGTACCCCTTACGATAATTTGAAATGTATTTTTGAACAGTAGGTAAATTATATTACGAGGAATTATTATTATATGTACATAGAATGATGTATTATTTGTACATTTAATTAATTATTGTAATACAAATTTTAGAACCCGTAGCTTATTACTAACATTATAAAGGCTGTTTTATTATTAGTTAGCAGGCGATTTGACACATCGAGCAATCAATTAATTAAAAAAGTAAATTGTGTTTTTTTCACCAGTACAATAGATAGTTCAGTAGATTAGAAATTAAGCGTCAGATTTACCGATTTCCCGGCCACATTTTTACTTTAATAATACGTGTATGTATGTAAACACGGTGTCAGGAAACTCGTGGTACAAGTGGAAAACTGTATCTACATCACATAGGGAAACCAAAAACCTTTACCTAAAGGATTAAAAAAAAATTGAAGCTTGGTCTATGCTTCAATTCATTTTAAAAGACAAACAGCTAATAGTAACCCCGTAGCGGCTGATTTTTTTTCAAATTTGACTTTAAAAAATTCCGTAATTTGGACTCGATTTACTTGAAAATGGAAGCTCTAATCAAAAAAAGTGATGCCACAAAATGGATTCCAAATGTGATTCATGTAATTCACCGGCTTCCCGGCTATACTACGAGATTCCAGACACCGTGTATATATATTTAAATACCGTACAAGAGCTCAAACTGCCGTGAGCCAGTGCAACTATGGCATTCCCAATTTGGTTATATTATGAGGCTGAAGGGAGTGGGAATAGAAGGAGATGGGGAAGAGGAAGGTGGGCCACTTCTAGCCGTTATAAATTTGAAGTAGGTGTGAACTAACAATGATGAATTCCAGATTCAAATTTCAAATATTATTTCCAGTAACAAAGTAAGCGGCATTAGGCGGGTAGACAAAAACCCGCCTAATTTAGCGCGGCCTCTTGGGTGACGAATAAGCTTCGGTTAACTGTTAATATATACAACTTTTTGGATAATGTCGTTCGCTATGCGAAATTACTGGCTCATTAATGAACGGAGGCAGACTAACGAAGCTCGTAGCATTAAAAGATGTCGTATACGCGATCAATTGAATCCTTTTGAGTTTGGTCAGAACGTCACCTGACCTTCTTGATATTATATTAAAGTGAGTGTATTTAATATTATTATGATATTGTAGTAAACATTCATTTGACATTGAAATTAATTTGTACGTGTATCCAAGATACATTTGCTATTATTTCATTTATTTCATTGTCAATATCGACTTGCTATCGACATAACGAGCGCAACCATGCTCGGGAAATTGATGTAAAATCATTGTCAGTTAAGCCTATCGATCCGATATTGTTAAGTTAGCGATTTGACCGTGCGAGGGTCCCAGATTGTCTATCGTTAATTTGGTGCTAGGCTTAAGTAAAGCAATTTTTTTTTAATCATTGCATCAATGTAACAATCGAATATAGATTGATTTTTTTTACAATTCTCTCTACTGAACAATAAATAATACATCTGACTTCCAAGGTACAGATATTATATTACCTTTTATCCTTTCCCTCTACTATACTGAGAAATGAATATTTACTACCATGATTTTCAGTAGTCCAAATAATGTTCATTGGACATGGATAATGTGTCTTCAATTGGCCAGCGGTTCTCAAATGCGCGTTAGTTTAAATGATGTGCGACAATACATAGATAAATGTGTAACCACATTAACATTTATTTGTTAAGTGGTCAGTATTGGTCACAATAGTAGTAAATAAATCCACAACATAAATAATATTTGGATACCATAATTAATATATAATATATTTGTAAAAAGCGTTTACTTATAAATTTGTTTTGAACCACTTCAATTTAACCGCCCTACCCATACGAACGTACTTGATACGGCCGCTGTATTATCGTCAGAACACAACAAGCCGTATCCCGTACGTTCAGGTACATAAAAAGCTATACCCAAAACTCACAAAACATTTGTATACGTCAAGTTTGTTCCTGCGTCATCTCGTTTAGTATTTTGAGGTCAGCCGAAGCTAACGGATGTGTTTGGGTATTTTCATCTCTCCCATACAAGTTACGTCACTAGTCACATGTTATTGTGAAATCTAATGAAAAAAAAAACAATGTTTTTTTACCTACTTTTTGAATAATAAATAACCCAAAGGACGGGCGGTTAAGGGGAACGTCTGCGGTGCCTGTTTCATACAAAACTGAATTCATCCCATCCAAACGGAATTGTCTATTTTTTTAATCAAAGGTTTAGTAAATATCTAGTACGGATGAGAAGTATTTTATTTATTTTTGTTTTACCTTATGAAATATCGGCCATTAAAGGAATTGATTTTTCGCGATTTTTGAGACATATTTAACAATTATTTAGGGGCTAACGGTGATTCAGGCCGGATTCCGAGCGGTAAGAGACGGGGGGCGTGTGGCATCACACGGAATGAATTTACACAGAAGGAGCTTATGTGTGAACATCCGCGTAAGAAGCCTCCGATCCAACGATGCCAACCATACAGGACGTTTTGATGATATGATTTTTTATCAATTTTTAAATAGTGATTTACCAACCAATTTTTTTAAATTTACACGTAATCAAAATAAATTTACCAATAAAATCTTGTAGGCTTTAAAGATACATGTGTTTTTTAAGTTCACAATGCTCCATTACTGGTCAATTTGCTATCACTCTCTCTTTCTCTCTCAATCTATCTCCATCTGTCTCTATCTATATATTTATTTATGTATATCTCTCAAAATGATTTGAATGTCTCTGTAATGTGGCTCTGTGCCCTCTGCTTGGAAAAAAGAAGTCATTCATCCTATACCTAAGAAAGGTGACCGCTCCAACCCGGCCAACTACCGCCCCATAGCGATCACATCAGTTCTGTCCAAGGTGATGGAACGTGTGATCAATGACAAACTGCTCACATACCTCGAGAAGAACAAAATTATTAACGATCGTCAGTATGGATTCCATCGGAACCGGTCGTGCGGTGTTCTTCTCGCATATGTGACGCATGTTTGGGGGCGGTGCCTGGAACGTTACGGTGACATTCAAACGGTCTCACTGGACATTTCTAAGGTTTTCGACCGGGTTTGGCACCGAGGACTCGTCAACAAACTGCCTTCTTACGGACTTCCCGTATCCTTGTGTACGTGGATTGCCGACTTTTTGAGGGAGAGATCGATTCAGACGGTTTGGGGATGCTGTGGAAGTTACTCAATTAATAAAAATAATAGTTTCTCACAACGACCATTTGAGAACCATCCGATTCACAAGACACAATTAATTCCAATTTAAATGATATTGTCCTCTCAATAAGAATATTGTAATACATGTTGTTATGTCGTCACGGCCTTCATTCAAGTCTGTTCCCCTCCTCTGAGCGCATCTCCCGACATTATCCGTCCAGCCACACATTACTGTAAATAATAATATAAACACATTAATACGATTGCAAACATTATTCCTCAGTTCGTTCCCATCACCTTCATGCACTTTTTGAAATTAAATCCTGACATTTTGTGTGTTGTTTTTTTATAACATTTCATTCATTTTCTAAAATCCTGGTTTATTTAATGAAGTTTTCAAGATATTATTGTTTTCAAACGTTGACAAAAAGTTGTGAAATCTGAATCCGAGTGATATTATTCAATTTAATGCATTAATAAAATAAAACACAGCGAGCTTGTTTTACACAATTATTATTTATTGATATTTTGATGCTAATTTAATGGTTTTATAAAAAAATATATTAAATATTGTTATTAAGTAAATAATAACAAAATGTGCTTAGTGATTAATTAAGTAAGTTTTAATTAAATTTTGTTAATAATGACTTAATACATTATTAACTAAATTTAGTTAATAATGCATTAAGTCATTCTTAACTAACTTTATTTAATAATGTGTTAAGTTATTATCAATTTAAATTAGTTAATATTAAGTAATTATTAACTAACTTTTGTAACATAGTACAAAATAATTTTTTTGTAAATTATGTCCAAGTGAAATCCAGTCGATATCAAAATATCAATAAAAAAATAGTAGTATAAAGCTAAGTTATTATGGTTTATTTGACACTCGTGGTGTCACATCATAAAGTGTTTGCTTCCTATGAAAAAAGAATTCAAACATTGGGGAATTCATGGTTTAAACAAGTAACAGTTTTTATTTTACCACAAGTTTTCTGACACCGTGTGTTATTTTTCTAATATTAACATTTTTTTGTTTTTACGACTTCATCGTTCTGATGGTTATTTTATTTTATTCCAGAGCGACGTTACCACTGACGAACGACTCGGCGCCTATCAAGAGCGACCAACAGTCAGTTAACAGTCTGTTTGATCGTCACCTCTCGCAGTGCATCAAGCTCAAGCACGATTACTTGCACTCTAGTCCCGTCGAGCAGCTGACGACAGCTGGCGACAAATGCAACAGTGCCCGAAACAATGGCTGCAGTAGTGCCTCGCAAATACCTCGAGATGCTTCCAAGTCGTCCATATCTAGCGTCGATCGCTTGGCCTCGAGGATGACAAATTACACCAACGATATCATGTTTGCCGATTCAGGAACCGACGTTTTAAATTCACCGTCCGTTTCCAAAGTTAAAGTCGTTGAGAATGGTTGCAATTGCGGACAGTGTCCGATCAAAGATCCTAATTCGAATCAAGCTTTCCCGCGTAATTTCGGCGGGGCGGTTCTCAGCGATTTACAGCAATCTGTCTCAGCTAGCAATAAGCGGTGTTCGTGCACTAACTGCAAGCCGCAACCTGTGCGAAGCATCAGCCAAACCGATGAAAACACGTCCGGTATTGTATTCTGCGATCTGTGTAAAAAGCAAAAGATCTCCGTGTCAAATTTCCGTGCGTTGCAGATCGCGAATAGTCTGAACATGTCTGATGGTAAGACGCGGCACAACGAAGCCAATCACAACGATAGTCCGCTTTTCGAAGACGAATTGTGCAAAAGAATCGATCTTTCGCTGAATATGGATAGCGAGATCGATCGAAGGATCCGCAGCGCCTATTCCGTCACCGGGTTACACGGGACTCGAGAAGAGAACGAACGTCGTATCCCTTCGAAAAAGTCGCACAATCGTCACAGTTCCGATTCGGCGTTTGATCGGAATCAGATGAACGGCGATTCCGCGAAGAATTCTGCGTGCATAGATCTCAGTCAATTTTGCACGTGTGAGTTGGACGGGGATCTGAAGGAGAAGGAGAAGGTGCGGCGGAAGACAGTTTCCTCGTCTGTGGATGAGATCTTCAACCTGTCGGATGCCGGGACGGCCGGTAGCCGGGCTTCTAATCCTGCGGAGATCCACGGACGGGGCCGGGAAAGGCTGGAGGGAAGTGGACAGAGGCAGAGGAGCTTATCCGACAGTCAACGGGATAAAGCCAAGACTGATAGCAATGGTGAGTTTAATCCCAAATCCTAAAATCCCGGTTGAATTCCACACCACAATCTCTCATCTCCCAAACCTTGTTTACTTTGTGGCTTGCCACAGTTATAATATAAACGCATACATCTGTTTTGAACCACTTCAATTTAATATAATAATCGACCGGTTTCGGAAGTATCCTTCCTTCGTCAGGAATATTTTAAGATTAAAATAAAATACAAAATAATGATAGGCATACATGAATATTAAAATTACACATTTTTCATATCAGAATCAGAAATATTAACTTTAAATTTTCCACACATTTTTAACGGTATCCATAGTTTGTGAAAATACCCTATTGGTGCATGTTGTAAGGCTGATGAGAGTGGGATGGTAAAGGAGATGGTAGAGATGAAGGTTGAGAAGTGTTTGGCCATGTAGATCTGGTCGCTAAACACGGCTAAAGCCATTTCAACAACACTTCGATTCTGAATGGTGGTCTTTTACCAGAATAATATTGAGAGTAAGGAAACTTGAACAAACTTCTCCAAATATTAAAATTCTTTGTTTATGTCTACTACATACATACGAGGTCTGTCTAAAAAGTATCCGACCTTAATTTTTCCCGCGCATAGTAGTGATGCTAGGCCGGTGCCACTGTGCGCAGTGGAAGGAGACAGCTTAATGCGCATGCTTGAATTTTTTCTTGGCGTTCCGATGAGTCAGTCGTTGCCCTTTGGCTGTCGAGTTGTATTGAATTGTTCTTATAAGTGTTTGTCAGATTTTGATTTCTCTTAAAATGATTGAACGAGTTGAACAACGGTATTGCATCAAATTTTGTAAAAGCTTGGTGATTCTAAAAGCGAAACAATTCGTACGATTGAGCCAATGCTATGGGAGTAATACAAATTAAGGAGTGGTCAACCGATTCAAAACTGACCGGACATCGGTAGAGAGTGATCAGCCTTCTGGGAGGCCACAAACTGCTCGGAATGCAGCTGTTGTTGAGAGGGTAGGAAATCTAATAATGGGAGATCGTCATTTGACCGTACGAGAGATTGCCGAAGAAGTTGAGATCAGTAAAGATTCCGCACATGCTGTTGCAGTTTGGCACAAAAGACCAGACCTCTGGACGGCGAAAAACTGGCAGTCGCATCACGAAAATGCTCCATCTCATTCATCGCACCTGATACAGACTTAATTTGCAAAACATGGAATTCCAGTAATTCGCCAACCTCCTTACTCTCCAGACACGGCTCCTTGCGACTTTTGGTTGTTTCCGAATGGGCAGTGGACGGAACGGAGGAGGCGCAAGGGGCCTACTTTGAAAGGGATTAAAGTCCCAATCCCGTCATGTAAATAATATATTTTTTCCACCCAAAGATCGATTACTTTTTAGACAAACCTCGTGTGTAGTTGATGTGCGATATTTGAATTTTTCTCAAATGAATGTGTTACAAAGATATTTTTGTTGTTTCTAGGAGGAGCCAGCGCCCCCGACGTGGTGTCGCCCCCGGTGCCCCCACGCCGGTCTCACAGGGGGCACAGGACCCGCGCGCTCACGCCCCCCCGACCCAACACCAACGGCCTGCCCCCCACGCCCAAGGTGCACATGGGGGCGTGCTTCTCCAAGGTAGCCAACACACTTACTTCTCACCAGTTCTCTGTTGTTCTCACTAACCATGTGGAGAGCCTGAATTTACGCGGGAATTAGGAAAAAACCTAGAAATTATTATTTTTATTTTTTGGATTGTTATTAGTGCGCATGTCCCAATTGCCCGGAGCTAGTGGGACTATTCCAATTGAGGTATGTTGTAAGGCTAAAGGGAGATGGGGAAGAGGAAGGTTGGAAGTAACCCGGCTATTCAGATCTGGTCACTAAAAATGGCCAAAACTGTTTCATGCTATGTTTCGATTTTGAATGATGGTCTTCAAAACCCTTAATTTGATTTTGTTCACCTTTTTGATAAATAATTTAAAGTCTAATCTGCCCCTTGAAATTATTTTAAAGGGCTGCGGTATTTAACCGTACAACGGTAGCACCGTAACTTTCTCAGTGTCCTCTGTGGTAAACATTGTTTTTCTGAAAATAGCATTTTTTCCATTTTTCCTGGACTTATTTTCGACCCAGAAACCCAATTGTGCTGGACGCTCACGCCAGTGAGTTTGACTATAAATCGCCGGTTTCCTCTTTAGGGACCTTGGGTAGGGATTTGCAAATGAAACAGTGACTTCACGAAAGCCGTCAGACTGGTCAGCTGGTTGAAATAGTTGCGTCCCTATTTATTGTGGTAAATTGTACAGTTTCTACAAGTGATATTATTTGGAATTATTCTCATCTCTACAGGAATACAGGAATACATGGGGTAATAAAGGAACAAATAACCTGTCAAATGTGAGTCATGTAGAAATGTGTTGTAAACATAAATTCTTAATTATTTTAAATATAGTATTTCAGGTAATAATAGGCCTTCCACACAACTGGTTCCACACGAGTCAGTAGGCTTGACTTTGAGAAAGGACGACAGGATGGTCAAACCTTTCGATGCCATGGCTTTTTTAGTATTGAGCAAACCAGTCATGTGGAAGGCCTATAAGTCCCTGCTGTCCGATACACCAATAAAACAGTCATAGCATTAAAATTTTATTTTTGATATCTTTTGCAAATTAAGGGTGATACTAGGAGTGTCCTGGAACATGCCACAAATATACTACACATTATTTTAAATTTTAGAAGTCAAATAAAATTTATTTGCGCATGGCGGGATTTTAACCCGCAACCTCTGGATTCGAATGTGAGGATCTTAACTGCTTGGCCACAGAGGTCGTCAGACTGAGAATCATCAATAGATATACAGAGAAAAAATATTTCATATATATTTTTTTCAATGAGAGACCAACATTTCCTGATTTATTTTATACGAGTATCGTCCAGCTGCTCCCAACTGTCTGGAACCAGTGAGACTATGGCATCCCCAATTGGGGGATGTTGTGAGGCTATAGATAATGGGGATGGGAAGGAGGCGTGGAAGACCAAGGTGAGGAAGTATTACGATTTGTCTACTTCCATCATTACTGGATTGTCTGGAACCAGTGAGACTATGGCATCCCCAATTGGGGGATGTTGTGAGGCTATAGATAGTGGGGATGGGAAGGAGGCGTGGAAGACCAAGGTGAGGAAGTATTACGATTTGTCTACTTCCATCATTACTGGATTGTCTGGAACCAGTGAGACTATGGCATCCCCAATTGGGGGATGTTGTGAGGCTATAGATAGTGGGGATGGGAAGGAGGCGTGGAAGACCAAGGTGAGGAAGTATTACGATTTGTCTACTTCCATCATTACTGGATTGTCTGGAACCAGTGAGACTATGGCATCCCCAATTGGGGGATGTTGTGAGGCTATAGATAGTGGGGAGGGGGCGGGAAGGAGGCGAAGACCAAGTGATGGAAGTTACGATTACGATCATTACTGGATTGTCTGGAACCAGTGAGACTATGGCATCCCCAATTGGGGGATGTTGTGAGGCTATAGATAGTGGGGATGGGAAGGAGGCGTGGAAGACCAAGGTGAGGAAGTATTACGATTTGTCTACTTCCATCATTACTGGATTGTCTGGAACCAGTGAGACTATGGCATCCCCAATTGGGGGATGTTGTGAGGCTATAGATAGTGGGGATGGGAAGGAGGCGTGGAAGACCAAGGTGAGGAAGTATTACGATTTGTCTACTTCCATCATTATAGCGGGAAAATGTTTTGTTTGTGCAATGATGGAGGACTTCGCTAGCAGAGGATCGAGTCTGCAACACCTTGGACCACTCGACCACTAATTATTATATGAGAAAAGTTTAATGACTCCTTAACACTGTTGCGACAGACACGCCAGGGATGGAGTTGGCGAGCGAGCTATTAAAATTTGAATGAATGTGTAATATTTGCAGGTATTCAATGGCTGTCCCCTGCGAATACACTGCACGGCTTCCTGGATTCATCCCGACACCAGAGACCAGCATGTTCTCATCGGTAAGTTTCTCTTATGTAAATTTGGTACACTGAAAAAATGTGACAATCTTCCGAGGCTTCGATTTAGACGCCTTAATACCGCACAAGAGCCCCAACTGTCCGGAGCCATTGGGACCATGGCATCCTCAATCGGGGTATTTTGTGAGGCTGAAGGAAGTATGGAGGGAAAGAAGATATAAAAGAGGAAGGTTAGGAAGTACCTGGCTATTCAGAGTTCACTAAAAACGACTACTGACATTTCAAGCAACATTTTTTCTGATTGGCGGTTTTTCACCAGGGCGACTCTGAGAGTACTCACCACTCTGAAACCTGCTGCAATACTCTTACATGCATCGACCAACGATATTTAGACAGGGCATGTGGATCTTAAAAATGACTCCCGAACCAAAATAAATTGCTTCCCGAATACATTTATCAAAAAGAAAGTCCATTATCTCATAGTCAAAAAAATCCCAAGAAGCATTGAATGTTACCTTTTGTTGGTCTACATCGAGCAAATTTGTCTCTCAGCAGCTTTATTCAGATCAGTTTTCGAACACAAGATTGAGGCAGTTAGAGATATTTTAGGTAGGGACTATCGCAGACTTTATTATTGACAATTTAATCAGCTATATGAATACTTAAAAAAATATATACGTAACAAATAATTTTGAGCCTTTTCAAAAAAACTAATAAAATTCTCCTAGCCGTTGTTGTATGGTGAAGTATGGGTTTGTGACATGTGAATGTATTCAAGTTACAATGGTTGTTTTGTCAAAAACTGCACGCTCAACAATGGCTTTGTGTACAACGCGGCGACAGAGTTGTACATGCAGTTGGGTTCTTATGTTTCAACTTCAAACATGTGATGCGTACCTTTATGGCTCCCTATGACATGATCAAATTGCTTGATGCGATTTTGAGTTACCTTTTTCGCTCTGTGTTATTTTGGATCGAAGCGTGCTAGTCTTTCGAAGCGAGGCAACGGAATTTGACTGGGAATTGTGTTATGAAATTACTCGTAGATGGAACAAAATTGTCGTGCTTATTTGTATGGCACGCACAGATAAGAGAATAGACAGAGGTGCCCTAACGGGCGAGCGAAGAGACCAAATTTAGCAGGGTGAGGGGTGAGCCTCGGTTGGTCCCTTTCTGTGATTTGCGATACTAAACTAATCCAAACCGCCAATTTAAGTAAAACGGCAAATAGTAAAAAGATATGGCTTGTTTACAAAAAATCGAATATTTTATATTTGTATTTAGTTTGACCCGTTTACAATTGTTTTTTAATTTACTCACTGCAGGAAACGGTGACGTTAATGCTTTCGCAACGTCGTACATTTCGATATGATAGAATTGTGTCACTAAACTGAAGTGAAATAACGATTACCTGTGGAATGTAATCTGATATTTGTGATTATTCTCTTTACCACTTCTATATACGCCGTTTTAATGCATAGGAATGCGTTATTCCGTAAAATCTTCCGGTGATCATTAGATGGCAGTCGAAATTCGAATGATGATGTAGTTAATTCAAGAAATGCGCAAACCTCGCTGGCGCCAGATAGATTGTGTCACGTGGCTGCCTCCACCCGTCGAAATGGTACGCAGTTTTGCTTTAGGGCAAGTCTATCTATTCTGACGTCAGTGGTAACACTCCAAATCTAGTAGTGATATATCAATGATTATAATGTTTTATTTTATACTAGCTGATGTGTACCTGGGCTTGGGCTTGTTCAGTATTATTTATTTTTTTGGAATAAAGTAATGAAGTTGTGAATTGTGGCTTGTCATTTGGGTGCCATCATTAATTTGACAGCGAAAGTAATACCTTGTGACGACTATTACTATTTCTAAGCGAAGAAACAATTTGAAAATTTTACTTCAAATATTTATTTTCTTAAAATATATCTAAACAATAAAGTTCTTAAGTAGGTACCCTACTTGTGTTTTCCATTTTGAAAATATTCTACCCAAGCAAACCTTCTTTTGAATATGTAATCTGTGGCTAACCAGAGTAGTATATCTATGGGCTAATCTCAATGCAACATCAATGTTTTTCATACTAATTTTAAAACATAGCAACAGTTTTACATATTGGATTTCATTCAAACTATTCTCTAAACCTTCCCGGCACTAATAAGAACAAACTGTGCAGTTTTCAGCGAAATCGGTCAATAATTTTCGAAAAAATCGAGGACAGACAGACAGACAAACATTCATTTTTATAGAATTTTTTATTTGCTTTGTATGGTCAAACTTCCTATTATTGTTCAATTGCTGTATTAAGTAGTAGTTGAACATGTGCTAAGAATATCAGAAGTCCGACTTCCGCTTAAAATACTGGCGGCAGTTTCAGAGGGAAGTCCAGTTGACCACCCCAGGCAAAGCTAGGGGAAATGACTCCATAAGCTGTGGAAGGGAATGGTTGGGCCTGCAATGAACTTATTGAAATTGAAACTAATTTATAATTTATTGGTTGATTCAGGTGCGGATGAAGGAATCTACACCCTCAATCTGAACGAGCTCCACGAGACGGCCATGGAACAACTCTGTCCTCGGAGAACGGTCTGGATGCATGTCATCAAGGACGTCCTCATGTCTCTCTCGGGTAAGATTATCCATACATATCGTCCGTATTCTGCCAAAAAGTGTTACCTCAAAATGTCGCTAAAAGGCTTACATCATCTTTGGGGATGCTGTGTGGAGGGTCTTTTAGAACATAGGAAGGAGTGAACCTGGATCTTGAAGAGACCATGTTACAAATGTCCGTTTGTTAAAAGTCCCGACTGCTCTCAACCGTCTGGAGCCAGTGAGACTATGGCATCCCCAATTGGCGAATGTTGTGAGGCTGAAGGTATTGGGGAGGGGAAGAGAAAGATGGTGAAATACCTGGCTATTCAGATCTGGTCACCAAACACGGCTAAAAACCATTTCAAGCAACGTTTCAATTCTGAATGGTGGTCTTTCACCAGGGCGATACTGAGAGTATCTTCCACTCTGGAACGTGCGCAAATATACTACATATTATTTTTTAAATGAATTAATCGTGAAACAGCACAAATTAATTAAACAAAATTTACTTGCGTATGCCGGGATTTGAACCCGTGACCTTCGGATTCATAGTCGAAAGCCTTACCCCTCATCCATAGGGGCCCTCAAGTAGGCGAATCTATCAAACGGACCGCCCGCTTCTGCACAGAGTCAAAGGTTTTTTCAGATATTTTGGGGCTCCCGACCAGAGTTGTCTGCCAAATTCTACAGTGGGGTGCACTTGCGATGTGTGCAGGGTCAGCAGTTGTGTACTATTAAAGTATCTGCGGGCTCTGTACATACATATACGCCCAGCTTCTGAGAGGCTGACTTTACACGGGCTTCGATGGAGCCCCCATACCTGGGCTGGTCACTTATGGTTACACCAACCATACAATGGAGGGCTTGTAAGAATTTGGTTTCCAAAGGGTGACCAAATTCAGCAGTTATTTTTCAGATCCATCTGAATACATCTATAGTTATTGGACCAATTTATAATTTAAAGTACATTATTTTTTCATATGAAGCGGTAACTTTGTGATGTGACATTATGATTGTGACTTTGTGACTTATGGCTAAATGAAACGTATGCACTCACAGATTGGGGAAATTTAAGCACGTAATGCTTTTTAATATTGAAATGAATTGTTTATTGGCGGGTGTATATACGGAATATGAGATGGAATAAATTGTTACTGCAGATTGAAAGCTCAACTCCTTCAAAAAACTTTAAAAAATTCAATATATTTTTGTGAAACTAACACATCGTCGCAGGAAAGCAGTATTGCCGTAATAGCCGAGGCCGTGCAAAAAGTGCAGGATTTTGAGGCTTATATATCAATTAACCACTTCATGCTTTCGAACGAGCAGTGTACGCGGGCGGCGCATGTGTCGTATCGCGCCAACCCGAGCGCTGCTCGCGTGTCTGTACTTGTTTTCGTTACATGGGATAAACAAACGAACTGAGCTCGCCAGTTACCACTTGACACTCGTAGAGGTTTACGCAAATCGTTTCTTCTGTTTTTACTTACCGTTTTTTTTTTTTTTTTAATATTTCTGTTTTGTTTTTATTTTTTGTACTGGACAACTTTTAAATTATGTAAACTCTTTAATTAAAAAATAAAATAACCCGATGTTTTTAGTTTTATTTTTGTGAAAAAAATACCCAAGCATGAAGTGGTTAAAAAACGTAATATTTACGAAACTAAGATTTTCTCCAGCGTCGTACAGGTCTTATTTTTCATTGTAGAGTCACGGGACCCAGATAGATCGACGCAGATAAATAAACCCTGTGGAATGGTGTTTGCAAAGCGTTTTCGTGGGTAGTGGTGGTTACAGCAGTATTGCTTTCCTCAGACGATTATGGATACAGAATTTTTATTAGTTTCTTGAATGATGTTAAGCTTTAAACTTACAACAATTTATTGTACTTCATTTTCCGTATGTACACCCGCCAACAAACAATTCTTCTCAATATTTAAAACCATTAAGTGTTAAAAGTGTTTTTTTTTATTTTTAAATAAAATATTTGAATTAGCGCCATCTGTGAACGCGTATGACATTTCGTTTAATATTAATTGTAACTGTGACACATAGAAAAAAAAACAGTCAAGTCTCTCCTGTGTTTGATTTAAACCACTGATTTTTTAATGATAGTACCGCACAAGAGTCCCAACCGTCTGGAGCCAGGCAGACTATGGCATCCCCAATTGTGAGGCTGAAGGTTGTGGGAAAAGGAAGGTGGGGAAGATACATACTATATATGTATGTATTTATTTACTTTGCAGGTAAGAGCCAGCAGCTGTACCGGCATGACCTGCTCGCCCTTCAGGGGCGCCACTCCAACCGCTTCAGCTTGCGAGTGCAGCGCATGCCTGAGCGACTGGTGCCCAGGAAGTTTGCACTCACCACACGGGTTCCTGACACCAAAGGTTAACCATCCACCTGAGGAAATATATATTTTTTGGCATGCAAGTGTATTTATGAAACCAGGGCTTGACAGGAATAAAAGGTTGTATTAATGCCTACTGATAACTCGAATGAGACTAGGTCACACTTCTCGTCTTGGTCATCTCGCCAGATTCCACATAGTCAGCTCGCATTACTGTGATTGTGGGTCAGAGGATACTTTGGACCATAATTTCTTCGAGTATCTTATCAATGACCAATTTCCAAATTTTATGCATGAATTGGTAAAACTTAAAATTGAACTGGCTACCAGTATTCCCCGCCTTCTAAGTCTCGACCCCCTCCAAATGAACAATTTATTAGCAAAATATATTTATAAAAATGGCATCCAAATTTAAGTCATTGGGGATTAAAAATACATAAATTTAAACTGCAACTTATCTGCTTCAATTTTATTTTCCCAAATATTATATCCTGTTTAAAAGTAACTAATTTTAAGAACAATCTGTACTATTAAAATCTAACTGATTAAACATAGCCAAGATCGCCTTAATGGGTGAAAGCCATAAAATAAAATAAAAAAACCATCCATCTGTCTTATGCAATCCTATAATCTATAAAAATACTGTGACGGTTTAATTATCACAGTATTATAATTTGGATTATAGGTGCATCACACATACTTAACACCTGTAGTTTATTATTTACTTTGCACTTTAGTTTATTATAATTTTTAGAAATTATATTACTTTTATCTGACATTTCAGGATTTTGGCATAGGTAATTTTGTTAATTCGGTTCATTTAATAGCATTATTTTCTGCCAAAAATCTCATTAATAATATTTAAAGTCAATACTTATGATAATATTGAGTTTTGCTTTTGTTAAAACTACGCAAATATCCGTATTTTTAATGATTGTCATTAACTGAATGACAGCCGTCTTCCGACAGAACCGTAAACGCAGGTCTTACCTACTTTAACACTGCTCTCATGAAAAATTGTTCAAAGAAGCGAAGCTAGCAGTCCACAATGCAGCACTGATACCAATCCTGATGTATGGCAGGAAGGCATGGAACTGGCAGAGGAAGGATGGAAGTAGACTGAATGCTGGAGAAATGAGATCCCTGAGGCGTATGTGTAAAAAACCATATATGACCACTTTATAAGGGCCTTGAAATTTTTGGTACCAGTCTTAATGACTTTTGTAGGGCTTTACGAAATTAGAACTCTGAGATTATCATTTAGAATGTCTAAAACCATGGACTCTACTAAAACCATGTATATTTTTGTCATTGCTTCATTCTTGTATAATGTATGTGCTCTTCTTTTTCTGCAGCTCTTGTTTATTTCATTTCGTGTTATGTATTTTGTGTAATTGCACATTGGTCCGTAAATAAATAAATGATAAAGTTATATAGCGTTCTATGTTTATCATTTGTCTATACTTGACATTATTATTTTTTAGTATTCTGGATGTCCCGATGAGGAAAGCTTCGCTTTGGAAACATGTTGATATTTATATATTAAAAAGTGGTGTTTGCAAAGTAATTTTGAATCAATTTATTATAATATGTATTACAATTGTCTCTGTTTAGGTTGCATCAAGTGCGCAGTGGGCAGGAACCCTTACAACGGATACAAATACCTCTGCGGTGCCACGGTGCAAGGCCTGTTCCTGATGCAGTGGTATGACCCACTGCACAAGTTCATGCTGCTAAAGGTGGGCCCCCATTTCTCTCCTATATAAGGTTTTTTTTAATGCGAATACTGCTCAAAGCCAGTGATACTATGGCATCACCAATTGGGCAGTGGCGTAAACAGTAGTGGGTAGACAGTAGGAAAAACAGTGAATTAATTAATTAATACTTTCCTATTATCAAACTTAGTCAAGAGTATCTATAATTACTAACTAACACGCCGTTTCTCCGCAGGGGTAGGCAGAGAGGACGGACCGCCAAACAACTTGATCTTGGCATACACTTCTTGCTTTATTCACTTTCATACAACGTCTCATACATTCTCTTCTGTTATTCGACTTCTGACATGGCCCGACTCAAGTATTTGATTCACTTGATCGTGTCATGTCTTCCTCGGACTTCCCCGGCTTCTTCTTCCATTCATATTCATGTCATATATTCTCCTTAGACTCCTCTCTTCGTTCATGTTTATTCTTTTTTTTTAAAGGATTTGCCTGCTGTAATAAAACAAAAAAAAATTATTTCTCTTCAAATTCTATACCCAATTTACATTTATATAGCAAAACTAAAATATTAAAACAAAACTAATGAATACTTGTACCACATTTAACACATTCACGTGAACACCTCAGCACAGGTTCTCCTAGTGAGGCGGTCACCACACATATAACACTCCATTCACTGTAGTATCACCTCTTCAAACCTACCTTACACTCCACATTATAAAACACCATACCAAGCACCTTTAAAAAAATCTAATGTGGTACTGTATAATAATATAAAACATATAAATAAATAAAACTGATATTAAAAAAAACTTTAACCGATTGTTGGTTGGTTGGGATTACCTATCATATTAAATATGCAAATAACAACTTCATTTTGTTAGTAAAGTTGTACTCAATGTTAATAAAGCTAGTGGGCCTGACGGAATACCTGCCCTGGTATTGCAGAGGTGTGCTGCAGAAATTGCTCCAGTTTTGACAAAGCTCTTTAAAATGTCCCTGAAATGTGGCTCTGTGCCCTCTGGTTGGAAAAAAGCGGTCATTCATCCTATACCTAAGAAAGGTGACCGCTCCAACCCGGCCAACTACCGCCCCATAGCGATCACATCAGTTCTGTCCAAGGTGATGGAACGTGTGATCAACGACAAACTGCTCACATACCTCGAAAAGAACAAAATCATTAACGACCGCTAGTACGGATTCCGGCGGAACCGCTCGTGCGGTGATCTTCTCGCGTATGTGACACATGTTTGGGGGCGGTGCCTGGAACGTTATGGTGAGTTTCAAACGGTCTCACTGGATATTTCTAAGGCCTTTGACCGGGTTTGGCACCGATGACTTGTCAACAAACTGCCTTCTTACGGACTTCCCGTTTCCTTGTGTACGTGAATTGCCGATTTTTTGAGGGAGAGATCGATTCAGACGGTTGCTGATGGTTTCATCTCTTCCTCGCATTCAATAAATGCTGGCGTCCTACAAGGATCGGTTCTGTCTCCGACATTGTTTTTGTTGCACATCAATGACCTCTTTGACATGTGCACCAATCCATTGTTACGCGGATGACAGTACAGTCCATGATTGCTTTTTGTTTGACAAGCCTCCAAAGGACACAAAAACTCCAACGGCTCGGAGGGCTTTGAAGCAAAGGATGGACGGTTACCTCTAGAGGGTCTCCTCTAGGGGTAAGAATAACCTCGTCGAATTTAATGTTTCAAAGACCCAATCATGTCTGATTACGTCTAAAAGGGATCGAAATGATAATCTAGTCTCCTTTAATGGAAGCAATCTTCCCAACAAGCCCTCCATTGATATGCTTGGTGTAACCTTAAGTGACCAACTCAGGTATGGGGGCTCCATCGAAGCCCGTGTAAAGTTAGCCTCTCAGAAGCTGGGCGTATTGTACAGAGCCCGCAGATACTTTAATAGTACACAACTGCTGACCCTGTACAAATCGCAAGTGTGCCCCACTGTAGAATTTGGCAGCCACCTCTGGTCGGGAGTCTCAAAATATCTGAAAAAAACCCTTGACTCTGTGCAGAAACGGGCAGTCCGTTTGATAGATTCGCCTATCTTAACAAACGGGTTGCAATCTTTGGAGCACAGACGTCAGGTGGGAATGCTGTCCTTGTTCTACCTGTATTTTAATGGAAGATGCTCCGAGGATCTAGCGTCATTGATCCCTTTCGGCACCGGTGCATAGTCGGGAAACACGCCAAACTCGCCCCAATATTTGCACACGGTTGACATTTGTCACATGAGAACGGGTCGCTTTTACGATTCATTCTTGTGTTCAACAGCTCGACTGTGGAATGATCTGCCGGCCTCTGTGTTTCCTCCATCCTATAACATGGGTCTCTTCAAGACCCAAGTTCACTCCTTCCTATCCTCTAAAAGACCCTCCACACAGCATCCCCAAAGATGATATAGGCCTTGAGGGAAATTATTTCCCTCAGGGTCTCCTGTGTGGAGTTACTTTAAAAAAAAAACTAAGTAATAAAGGTACCAACAGATGGCACTGATTGCTACATTTGTGATTTATACCGAAAGGCACGGCTTTTTACATGAACATTTTTTGTGTAGAATAGAGTCAACATTTGAATATGACATGTGCGTCATTTTGCGTACTTAGTTCCCGCTTTTGATACGTTATAGCAGGGCGGTCAGTGAAGCTCGCGCGGCGGTGCGATTCATACCTGGAACTTTGTGCGTAGTTTTGAAAGTGTATATTGATTTCTTACAATAATTTTAGAAATGTTTAATATTATTTATATTTTGATTCAGTAAGGTACAGGAGGCAGTGCTTATGTGCCTATATGGAATACACGCCTCTGCGTTTGGGGTATGTTGTGAGGCTGAAGAAGGGATTGGAGAGGGGAATTAGATGGAAAGAGGAAGATCGGGAAGTAATTGGCTATTCAGATCTGGTCGCCAAATATGACAGAAGCCATTTCAAGTAATGTTTCAATTCTGAATAACTCTTTATTCTGAATAACCTGGTCTTTCACCAGGGTATCCATCATAGTATCTACCACTGAATGGAAAAACTGATGGAAGTTTGTTGTGGGCGTGTCTGTGTGCCCAGAATATATTGCTTAATTTATTGACCCGTTGGGTGGTGATTCAATTCCCTTGTCTTTACACCGTACACGCTCTTGTGACGTGTTCTTACTGAATATATTCCAATATGCATTGCTTTATCTTCCAGCACCTGGAGTGTCCGCTGCCATCTCCGCTGAAGGTATTCGAGATGATCATCACTCCGGAGCAGGAGTACCCGCTGGTCTGTGTGGGTGCCAATAGAAGACCTCTGAAGCTGGACCTCCTCAATATGAATTCTGGTAACGACTACAAAATCATAATAGTTTAATTCTCTTATAAGGTTTCCAAGGGACGGGAAAAAAACATATTGTCAATTTGATGATTGTCAGATGCGGTGGATTTTGAAACAAGGCAAGGTAGGCATCCGTAGCATTGAAACAGTAGACATTTTAAAGTATAGGGTCTTTCAATAGGGAAGCTCGAACTTTGTTAGGTTTTAGCAGCCATGTTGTTAAAGTAACATCTATCAAATTTGTTGTCAATTGTTTAGTAGTGTACGGCAAATCACCATGGTAGGTAATAGCGTTGGAAAACTTGTGCAAATCATCAAATTTTATTATCAAAGTCACTGCACCGTTCGAGACACGTTCCGCGTAATATGCGATTTTTTATCCACGTCTCAACCGTCCTGACATTCGACGTTTGGTGGCCAAATTCGAGTCAAACAGTTCGGTAAATAATCAGCCAACACCAGTACGTCACCGAAACGTAAGATCTGCTGAAAACATCGCTGCTGTGCGTGAGAGTGTACGGGAAAACCCGAGGCAGTCAATTTCTCATCATTCACAAGAACTTGGCCTTTCTGTGACTTCAACTTGGCAAATTTTGCATCGGGACTTGGGTCTGTACCCGGATAAAATCTAACTAATCCAGGAACTTAAAGTAAATGACCGTAGACATTGTGCACGAGCCATTTGAGGGCATGGTTATCTCGCACGGCGGCGATGATCATGCGATTTAACACCTTTAGACTCCTTCCTTTGGGACTATCTTGAATCGCAGGTCTATGCGATTAAACCACAAACAATTGACGTCCTCAAAGTCAACATAGCAAACGCCATCCAGAAAATTCAGCCAGATTTATGCGACAAAGTCATTGAAAATTGGACATCCCGAATACGTGCCACCAAGCAAAGCCGCGGTGGACATATGAACGATGTTATATTCCACACTTATTGCCATAAAATATAAAAACAAACGATAAAAAAATTGAGTGGATATCTCTCACACAACTTGTTTTATTTACTTTTTAAAATTGAGCGTCCTCATTGAAATACCCTATACTTTCTGGTAACTAATTCAATTGCTCAAAATGATGCTTCCAACATTAACCCCCAGATATAAATGTACACAATCTGAGGTGGTCGATGGCCCAGTGAGTGGGACGTTCACTACAGTGAAACTCGCTTAAGAGGTTTGATTTATTGATCCCTTGAAGCTGGATTTGAAAAAGGGCCCAATTCATCCCACAAATAAGGTTTTCCTACATAAGAATTTTTTTTTTCTGGTCCCTTCGATAATTTCTTGAGAGATTTTCACTGTACCAGTCATTCGGATCGAGTTCGATGTGCACAGCTGTTACCGACTTAGTTTAGACATAACTCACAGTTACGCAGTGTATTACAGTGTCGTAAATACATTTTTCTCATTTTCCAGGTGCTTCTTGGTTCCATTCCGATGAGCTGGACCCGAACAGTGGAACCAATACGGTCATCCCGCGGACGGAAAAACTGCACGGGATCGTGTGCATCAAACAACTGGAGAAAGATGCTGTGAGTGTTATCATATTTACAGAACCTGTTAAGTTAAGTGACCAGTTCAGGTACGGGGGCTCCATCAAAGCCGGAATTCAGTTAGCCTCTCGGGAGCTGAACGTACTGTATGGGGCCCGCAGATACTTTAATAGTACACAACTACAAAAACCAGCGATTTGTATGATTCTCTCCTATCTTAACTGATAGATTGATAAATTAACATTTAAAACATTGGATGCTTGATGGGAATTCTTGGATTGATGGACCGATATATATTGGATGGTACTGTAGCTACCTGCTGAACTGCCCACCAAGATTTACTATTTCGATAGCCGTCAAACACCTGAAGCACGGCGACAGTAGTGACATCTACTCCTATCTTAATTGATCAATCACCATTTAAAACATTGGACGCTTGGTGGGAATTCTTGGTCTGATGGACCTACGAGGTGTGTTCAAAAGAAAAGGTGAATTTTGAATTTTTTAGAAAAGTATTTATTTATTCATCAATATCCATTTTCTCTCCTTCAAAGTAATCCCCCTCAGATATAATGCACTTATGCCAGCGCTTCTTCCAATTCTCGAAGCACTTCTGGAATGCGCTTTTCGGTATGGCCATCAGCTCGTTCTTCGATTCTGACTTTATCTCATCAATTGTGGCAAAACGCTTTCCTTTCATTGGTCTCTTCAGTTTCGGGAATAGGAAAAAGTCGCAGGGAGCCGAATCTGGTGAATACGGTGGTTGAGGCATGATTATGATGTTGTTTTTGGCCAAATAATCACGAACAAGCATTGATGTGTGAGCTGGTGCATTATCGTGATGCAAAATCCATGATTTGTTTTTCCACAATTCCGATCGTTTGAGCTGTATTGCTTCACGCAAACGTTGCATAACTTCCTTGTAGTATTCCTTATTAACCGTACGACCTGTTGGCAAGAACTCATGATGCACCACGCCATTGTAATCGAAGAAAACGGTGAGCAAAACCTTCACATTTGATTGAACTTGGCTTTTTTTCAGTCTTGGCTCTTCTGGCCGCTTCCATTGGGATGATTGGGCCTTGGTTTCGATGTCATAACCATATATATACCCACGTTTCATAACCAGTTATGACCCAATCCAGCAAATCTGGATCGTCGTTGACGTCATTCAACAACTCCTGAGCGATACTAATGCGACATTGCTTTTGCTTAAAATTTTGCAATTTCGGAACAAACTTCGCTGTCACACGTTTCATGCCCAAAATATCTGAGAAAATTGCATGGCATGAGCCGATTGATATGCCAACATCCTCTGCAACTTCCCTAATAGTGGTTCGATGATTTTCCAACACCATTTTCTTCACTGTTTCGATGTTTTCTTTGTTTGTTGACATGGTTGCAACTCCAGGACGCTCATCGCCATTAACATCTTCTTGGCCTTCTGTAAAGCGCTTTCACCACTTATAAACACTTTTTTTGGGACAATGTAGACTCGCCGAATGCCACAGTCAACATTTTAAGTGCGTTGGAGCACTTTATTCAATTTTTAACGCAAAATTTAATACATATTCTTTGATCCATTTTTTTCAAAAGTAAAAAATCGAAGAACACACAAAAACGTGACTAACCTTTCCAGTTGTCAAAAACAAACCACTAATCCAAAATTGCTGCTAATGCTAACATATGATAAACATATGTGTACCAACATAACAAAAAAAAAATCGATAATCGAATGTACACAGCCTGCCAAAATTCAAAATTCACCTTTTCTTTTGAACTTTTTGCGATAGTATTGACATCTACTCTTATCTTAATTGATCAATCAACATCTAAAAATCAATCTAACAACATCTCAACATTGGCCGCTTGGTTGGAATTCTTGGTTTGATGGACCGATATATATTGGATGGTGTTGTAGCAACCTGCTTCTACCTGCTGAACTAGCCACTAAGATCTACTATTTCAACAGTCGTCAAACATCCGAAGCACGGTGACAGTAGTGACATCTACATTTTCTATGTAGTCGCCGGTTTTCCCTATTAGCTTCCTTAACTTCCTGTTATTCGGCTAGGTTAGATTATGTCTATTTGCTCCGTATTTAATTCATATTACTCGATATCTCGTGTTCTAATTTATATTGTACAAATTTAATCATTTGACCTTTGACAAACTTTTATAACAGTTATACAGATAACTCAAGTCCTGTTAACTATTGGTGAGTCACTTCATTAATCACAGATCCTAACACACGCTCCTTTGATTTCTGTTTATTAACACTCAACTCATAGGAATTAATCAACACATAATTCTGAAATAAATATGATCAACTGGCGTAGCTGTCCAACACGAGAACAAGTTGTTTTTATAACTCCGAGTTCTTTGAACGTTTCCTCCCTCCTTTCCTTTCAACGATCCTACACACAGCATCCCATAATACAGGCAGATGATATAGCCCTTGAGAGAAAGGCGAGGGTCTTCTATGTGGAGTTAATATAAAAAGTTTTTAAAGTGAAAACCAAACGGGCTGTCTGTTCAATCAATATACATATTCCACTACCTTAACAAATAGATATGCAATTTTTGGAGCACAGACGTCAGGTGGGAATGCTGTTCTTGTTCTACCGGTATTTCAATATAAGATGCTCCAAGGAATTAGTGTCGTTGATCCCTTCAACGACACTAACACGCCCAGCGCTAATGTAGGAATGTTTAGAGACACGCAACTTCGGAAGTTTAACGAGTGTCACCGAGATGGCCCTATCGTTACTTTGCCGGCCGGCTGAACTTTGCACGATAAGGATGCAAGTTAAATGTTATTATTTTACTTTCTATGATAAATAATATCTTTCCTTGAATTTCTGATTGAACCCCCAGTTAAAAAGACCACAACCTGCCACTGATGATGATTGTACTTTCCAGGTGCTGGTCTGCTACGATAACCTGGTGGAGATAGTGAATCCTCTGGCCCTGAACGGGGAGGCCAACCGGCAGACGGCTGATCTGATCACCAAGCCCAAGAGGCACCGCCAGCTGCTGCCGCGGATAGAGTTCCCCTTCACCATACAGAGCGTCGGTGAGTCATCGGCCGTGCTTTGGTCATTCACATAATAGCATAATGCAGTATCTAAAAATAACCCACCGTTAAATGCAATCAACGGTGTTTGATTGGTTGGACAACGTTTAAAAATAAATATTACTGCGGAAAATGTGCATTTCTTCCAAGTATCATCGGGCCAATGCCAATGTCGCGAATCTGCTAAAACATTACCTCAAGATATTGAGGTTTGAAGTCTCTGAACTGGCATCCAAATTTCTTCATTGTTTTCTGATACTAGTCCAAAAACCTCAAACATCAGTATCTCAAAGTGATGCTTTTGCCGATTCGCAACTTTGGCATTGGCCCAACGATATGTAGTTTTGATTTTTTTTTTTTTTACATCTAAATATGTAGAAGATAATATGAACAAATCTCAAATGAAACTTTTTTTTTTTTAAAAGAAAGACAAATATTCCCTGGTTGCGAATAACCTGACAATATTTGAAAATCTCCTACTACCATCACAGTAAGCGGAAGATGTTGCTGTGTCGTAATGGAGGACTTAGCCAGCCGAGGAATTGAACTCACGACGCCTGGGTGAGATCCAAATGCGATGCCAACTCAGCCACTGACCGGTCTAACATAACGTTTTATCTCCACGGCCGGTCTATCAGATTCAGATTTATGAAATTCCATGACATCTTTTCCCACAAATGGAATTTTTTTCAAATTAAATGGAGAAATTTTCGTGCACAGACCAAAATAAATTTCGAATTACGAATAATTTTTTTTTTTTTATTTAAAAATCATTTTGTATGAAAAAAAATTATTGGGGGTATATTTTTTCAGCAAAAATTTCGCATTTCTCAATTCTAATTTTCTGGTTACCCCAACATGATATTTTTTTACAATAATTGCATTGCCGATTGTCAACTTGATGATCATCAAACTCGATAGAGTTTGAATCATCCCAACCTAACTGATCTTGCGTTAACATCCAAGGACCCAGTAGAGAATACAGAGATGATGCTTACTTCTTATACTAATGTCCTACATTATCTGTCGACAGTGGTCCTGGCCGACAGTGTGCTGGCCTTCCACACCAACGGAGTCCAGGGCCGCTCGCTGCGAGACGGCTCCATCACCCAGGAGATCAGCGACCCCTCCAAGACCTACCGGCTTCTCGGCCACGACAAGTAAGTTCACCTACATACTGTATACGCCCAACACTATGTCCCGGTGAAAGGCCACCATTCAGAATCTAAAAGTTGCTTGATATATAATCATTTCTGATTTGATTTTGATAAGTGGTAATAGGACTTCCACACAACTGGTTTGCCTGACACTAAAAAAGCCATGGCGTCGAAAGGCTCGACCATCTGGTCGTCCTTTCCTGAAGTTAAGCCTACCAGCTTTTGCAAAGGAGGACCTGAAGGTCGAACCTTTCGACGCCGTGACTTTTTAGTATCGGCAAACCAGTTGTGTGGAAGGCCTATAAGCCTGTGTAAATTTTTAAAATGTATAATTATTTGAGAGGCGAGTACCGTGGTACCGCCGCCCTGGGAACCATTTATTGGATAACCAACACCTCAGCCATAAGTCACCCCAAGTGGTTCGCTACGTTTGGTGACTTAGCAGGGGTGCCCGGGTTCATCGGGTAGGTAGGGTTTATCCATGTCTTGGTGACAGATGCCTCTGCTCAACAGTTGTGTGGTGGGCTGTATCGAGAGAGGCCGGTTTACAGAAACCTCTTGGCTTAGCTGGACTCTCTCGACCCATCGCCTTGCACCGCAGTGCGAGGGTCGATAAAAACGTCCCACCCCTCGTACCTTTTCCTTCCCAGAACTTCCTCTTCTTCCTTTCCTTGCAAATAACCTCCACACAGCATCACCAATGACATAGGCCCTGAGGGAAATTATTTTCGCTGTCTTTTTCTTTTTAAAAACTGTGCTTATGTAATTATTAAATAATACCCCTCCAACGTCCCCCTCTCCCCATTAAGTGTGCATTTTTAAATAGTTTCATTAATTAATGAGTAAGGTTAAGAAAGGGACGCTTAGATGGTTCGGGCGCGTAGAGCGAATGAACGAAGAAAGGAGTGTAAGAAGAACATATGACGCGAATGTGAATGGAAGAAGAAGCCGGGGACGCCCGAGGAAGACATGGCACAATCAAGTGAATCAAATACTTGAGTCGGGCCATGTCGGAAGTCGGAATAACAGAATAGAATGTATGAGACGTTGTATGAATGTGAATGAAGCAAGAAGTGTATGCCAAGATCTGTTTAACCCTGCGGGGAAACGGCGTGATGGTTAGTTAGTTAGTTCATTAATTAATATATGCATTTATAATATATTTTCAGGGTGGTGGCCCTGGAATCGCACATTCTCCGGACGGGTACACTCGTGGGGGAGGACGGGAACGACCTGTACATCCTGGCGGGACACGAGGCCTCCTACTGAACTCCAATAGCTCCTCAAATAACTACAATACCATACATTAATAATACGCGTTCCAAAACTAACATACTAAATAACAATTATTGCTCAATATTCATTCAAACATAAAGAGGCGACGCTGCGTTTAAACATTTTAAAAATGTAAAATAAATATATATACATATATTATTATTGTAATAATAGTATCGGATGTTGATTGTATATCGTGTACGCTCTTCTTATTATTATTATTCTTCTTCTACTTCTTTCTCGTAATTTATAACTTAGGCAGCCATTTTGAAATTCTTTTTAATGTTAGCGTTATTCCGAAATAATAATAATGATAATTACGATTACGACGGAAAGTTTTGAATTTCAGAAAGTATTCCGTATTTGAATTGTGGCGGTTTGAATTCGGAACACTGTTTTTTTTTTTTAAATTGTAAATACGTGAGTTATATAAATTTATGGCACAGTGCTATGAATTTGTCTCACATTACAATGAATTTGTGGCACATTACTGTGAATTTGTCACGTGTTACTATGACTTTGCGACGCAGCGCTATAAATTTGTGTTCCATTGCTGTGCTTTTGTGACACATTGCTGTGAATTTGACACCCATTGATATGGATTTGTGACAATTACTATGAATTTGTTACACATTGCTTAGGATTTGTGACACGACATAAAGTTTTTATGACACAGTTCTATGGATTTGCGACACAATATTATAACATTATGACGCAATGCTATCAATTTGTCACACAAAGAAAACATTTTGTGATGCAATACTGTACCTTTGCGACATAATTTTATGAATTTGTGACCAACTACTATAATTTTGTGACATAACATACGTTTTTTACTAATGCTAAGATTTTTTCCTCGAGATATGAATTTGTGGCGATGTTTTATCAATTAAAACAGTGTTTGACACACTGTAATGAATGTACAAAACTTAGCCACAATTTAAAAAGTCAGCGTCGCAGTTTTATTTATGACACAGTGTTCCGAATTCAAATAATAGTGTTCCGATTATGAAAAGAAGCGTTGTGTAGATAGAAAATCGTTTTAATTAAACGGCGTAGCGCAGTTATTAAAAAATTGATTTGAACGCATAAGGAAAAGTTAAGTTAAATTAATTATTTGAGTTTTGTTTGTGACTGAAATGGACTTGAGAATTTATCGAAAAAGTGTGTCAAAATTGAGGAAAATAGTGTTTTTTATCAATTATTATTATTATTTTAATAGTTAATTAAGTGCGGAAATAAAAAAGGATCAATTAAAACAAAAAGTTAAGCGCATTTAAATGTCGGTTATGTTTGTATATAACATTATATAAAAAATAATTGTAGACAAAAATTAATTATTCGGAAGTAATAAATATATATATATATATGCTATAAAAATTACATTGTAAGCGGATAGGTTCAAAAGTGTACAAAGTATCAATTATTATTCAATTACAGTGAAACTCTCTTAAGTTTTTTTTTTTCGGTCCCTAAAGACTGAATTTGAAAAATAGCCCAATTTATCACACACATAAATAAGGTTTTCCCATATAAGAAGTTTTTTTTCCATTCCCTCAGAAAACCTTATAAGAGAGTTTCGCTGTATCTTTAATTTGGTCACAAAAGGAAGATACTCTCAGTATTGCCCCGGTGAAAGGTGGGCATTCAGAATTAATCCTCGTTTAAAATGACTTTAGCTATATTATATACACAGAGGTTGTCAAACCGAGGATAGATACTTTTCAAATTTGATTTTTTGAGTGATATTTTAAAAATGATTGTATTTTTGAACTTTTGACGCTCTTGTTCTTAGCCGTGTTTGTAATATTCTAGAAATTGTCTGTAAATGTTGAAAGCGTTTTCAACCAGTGATAATATAAAACATATGTATTTAAATTTAGACATAACATGTTGCAGACGGGTTCAGAATTGTATTGGGTTAAGGAAATTTTTAAAAAATCTGAAAAAGTTATAAGGTTAAGAAATAATTTGTTTCTACTTCTTTCTTTGAATTTCAACCGGGAAGCCTATTCTAGTTCTTTTTAAGGAAAATTCCTTAGTTTTAAAGACTTCTTGCTTAACTGCAAAATTCCGGAGAGACGAAGTAATAAAAATCCTAAACAGATTGTTCAGAGATTATTTTAAAATACAGTTTGATAAAATCTTCAAATTACACAAGGTTTTGAACCAAAACTTTTTAAAACAATTACATTATGTGTACTATAATGAATTTTTATTTAATTTTTAAATAGCGTAAATATGCCTTTTAACGAAAATTACGTTTTGTAAAAAGGTACATACCTCACTAGATAGTAATGACCTTTTTATTCTGTCACTATTTCTAAAAATGACATTTGCCGCCGTGGTATATATATGCTGCTACCTGCCATTGTGCATTGTTTTTACTTATTACATTGTTGACTTATAAAGTTTCTTACATTGTTAACTTATTACCATTGCTCTTACATTGTTAACATATAATTAACATTGTTTCTTACACTGTTAACTTATAATTAACATTGTTAACTTACTTAATATTGAGTTTTTCTCTTGTTATTACTATGCAAATATTGATGTTTTTAATGAATGTCATTCGCTGGATGACACCTGACAGCTGTCATCCGAGAGAACCGGAATCGCAGTTATGCAAGAAGTCTTCAAGTCTGAGGAAAAGGATAAGGAATTTTACTTAAAAAGAACCAGAATAAGCCTCTTAGATATTGATTAGATTGGTTTGTTTTTTCACTTTTCCTCTTTTTGGCCCGGTAAGCCCAGATATTAAATCAAGCATTTACACGGGAGATGGGCCTTAGAAATATGGATACAGTGAAACTCTGTTAAGAAGTTTTCCAAGCGACTGGAAAAAAAAATACCCAAGTGGGATCCAAATTTGACACTTTTTAAGTGAAGTCTTTTTCTAGTATTGTACACATAGTAATTAATATATATTTTTTTTTTATATTTCATAGTTAAAATGAATTAAAAATATTTTATTGTTTTCATCTACAACAATATCGATACTTTCATATTTTTCAGTCATAACTCAAATCCCGAGCTGCCGCTGATAAACAAGCAAATGTTCATTTTAATCTAGATAAAGTGGAATCGCTGATGTTGGCGGGTAGGTAAATATCGGTAGCGAAATAAACAATTTTCGGTAGCATCAAACTGGGAAAAAATACTCAAATAACGGGATGCAGACTTTTGCTGTAAATGTCAGTAATAATAACATAGCTACAAAATGCTACGACTTTTAAAACTTCTTAAGTGGGAACTTCTTAAACGAGTTTAACTGTATATAGCCGCATCTTCAAATTACCCTGAACTGAACAGATATGATAACCAATTTAGAAGTTCTTCATCGAACAGCCAAAATTTGTAAAATTATATTAGATACAAAAAGAAGAAGACTTAGAATAGCAAATTAGTGCTTTTTTTTTTAATACTTCAGCCATTAAGTTTCTGAACCGGTCAAAATTATATTTGACTTATTGCTATAATAATGTAGTTTCAATGAAATTCAAGGGAATAATGATAATTGTACATTTGATTTTTTACAAAAGAATCTATTATAAAAAAAATCTATTTCTGCGAATTTGAATACATAGTAAGAATCTCTATAATAAGTATGTACATATTTGTCAAATATTATACAGGGTTATTCAAAATAATGGACTCATTTTCGTACCGCTATATTTCCTGATAAGTTATATGTGAATGATCTACATAGCAATTGAAAGAGGAGGTCCGAAAGTTTCGAATCCCACCGCTAGATCGCTCATAGTTGCGCAAACAACTGCTAGAGTGCTTGCGTCGCCAAGCAGCCATTTCGAGTCAGTTTTCAGTAAAATGGCTACTATGCAGCACAAGGTTTTCTGTATTCGTGAGTTTTGTAAAACTGTAGTGTAGTGTACTTTTCGTCTCCATTTTAAGATTGAACTTCCAACTAGAAAGAGCATTTCTCATAGGTATCATCAATTTGAGCAAAATGGTAGTCTCTGTAAAGGAAAAACCCCGGTCCGACCGCGTGTATCAGATGAGAATGTACGAAATTAAATCCATCATTTTGAATAATCCTGTAAATATGTAGGTACCTTGTTTATCCATTAGTATAATATGAACATATTTGATATTTCATTTTACAGTTTGACAAATAAATGTAAATAAGAAAAAGAAACAGCTCTGCAATTGTTTAAATTTCTTTAAATAAAAACATGATGCGGTGAAACTCGCTTAAGAAGTTCTCTCTTAAGAAGTTTTCATGCTTAAGAAGTTTGGTTTTTTCAGGCCCATGGCCAATTTATCCCACGTATAAGGTTTTCCTACATAAAGAAAGTTTTCCGGTCCCTTGGAAAACTTCTTAACAGAGTTTCACTGTATTTCAAAGGTACGCTCTTTGTAATGAACATACATATCAAAGTAGCCATTTATTAGCATGATTAAAAAATAAAATTGAGTTACGCCATTTTTCTTGTCAAATTCGGGCGTCAAGCCTAAACTCAAAAAATCGACGTAATGATTAAATTTTAACAACTAATTGTCAAACTTGTAACATGTTGTATTTTTTTTAACAAAAGAGAAGTTTTACAAAACTGTACCTTGATCATTATTCTCACTGATGTTTCATCGTAATATTTTTAAAATAACAAAAAATGTGCTTTTATTTATTAATTTATATTTTTAAGTTATTTTTTTAATGCAAAGTAAAATAAATGATGTATATAAATATTTAATTAGATTTTTTTTTTCATTTATGAACCAAGGCTTTTTTTATAATTTGCTGTTTATTAGGTAGGTACGGATACCGCATTCGTGTTATGAGGTCGTCTCCTACAACGAAATTTAATGTTATTTACAAATTAATAATAGCATGCTGACATCTACCCCTACACGTACACCTACTCCTACTCCTACTCCTACCCCTACCCCTACTTCTACCCCTACCCCAACCCCAACCCTTACCCCATAGCATGCTGAGGACAGAATTTTTGTAAATTATCAAAGATATAAGTAGTCAGAATGTTGATATTTTCAGAAAATTTCGCCGTACGGCCGGTCGATAAGTGTGACGTCACGGTACATAAAATAACTGGCGCGGTAGTATGTGGTACTGCCGTTCGAATTGTGAATTGTCAAGTTCACTTTGAAAGCTCCTAACTATGTCATTTTTTGAGATATTGAAAAACTAATTTTACTGTCGTTAACCTCATTCTGTCCTTTTTTCAAAACATTTTAAAATAAAAATTAAAGTTGCAAACAACTTAGTCCGGTAAGGAATCGAGATAAACCGAGTGCTCTAAGAATGCGTGGTACCGAGAGTGCTCTGTTCCACGTATATACATATTTTTAATACGTAGACGGCGCGGGAGTGGTGTTGCGTTCCAGTACATAGGCAAGCGATACAGTCGCCTCTCAATACCATCGCATCACCGCTGAGATTCCTTCAGGAACTTTTAATGAACTTTTTTATTAATGATATTTCTTTTATTTAAAAAACGTTTTTAAGGCACAACGAACCGTAATGAATTTGCTTGTTGGCGGGTGTACACACGAATATGAAATGGAATAAATTGTTGCTGTAGATTTAAAGCTCAAGTCCTTCAAAAAACTTAAAGTACAATATATTTTTGTAAAACTAACATATACAGTATTTTTATAAGTTTCTTGAAGGACTTGAGCTTTGTGTTTTTTGAAAATATTTGAATTAGCGCCATCTGTGAATGAGTAACACATTTCGTTTAACCTTAAAATATTCTTATAATAATTTATTAATTCCGCACACACAAAAGCATTATGAATAAGTGTAAAAATTCCACAACCTCATCATCATTTGACTCATTCGACGATGCGCTAAATATGGGACGGTAAAACAGAAATCTGCAATATAGACAATTTAATGGCCACAAATATACTGAGATCCGCAAACCCAACGGGACATCGCGGAACATTACCCGCATTTTATCTGCACCCGGTTTATGTCGATTCCTTACTGGTCCAGTTCTTTTTCATATTCATCTTTTACTTATCTTCTTTTATTAATTTCATTTTTTACAACGTTTTGATTAAAATATATTTGTAAAAAAATATGTATTTTTATATTTGCATTCTTTTGTAATAAGTTTTTAAATTTGACAAAGAATGATTTAATAGTATTTAGATAATTTTAATGAATATATTCCGATTCGTGTAAAAATTAAATCATTGATAAAAATACATACATATATATTTTAAAATAAATACTACGGGCGAAATAAGTTTTATGAGTTCATTTTGGCACTTGTATGTTATACTACTATAAATACACAAAAACAGTGGAAAAAGTTAGTGCTTTTACTAATTTTGGAATTTGTAAAGAAATTGCCATGTGCAAAATATACAAGAACAATTTTTTTCGTTTGTACAAAATTCAAATAGGTAAGCATAACATGAACCACACTCCCAAATAGCTGCCAGAGTAAGCAGAGAAAAACATCTTACGGACTGTGTTGGCAATAGGAGTACTTTGAAGTACTCGGCGTCGTCTGGTGTTATGAATGGTTTGGAGGAAAGTTTTGAGGCTGTGATGTGTTACCCCTATTCCTATCCCTCTCCCTAACCTCACCCCTACCAACTAATTGAAATTTCATCAAGACATACCTAAATTCTGATTTAAGCAGTGGGAAAAGGGTGAAGGTGTAGTTTTTCAAAATCACATGTAGACCTTCCCCTTGTTCCGAAAGTCAAGTGTGTAAAATTTCATCGTGCTCGAAATAAAACTGTAGGTTTGCATACAAAACAAACAGACACCGCCTGTCTTGGATATTCTTTATATAACAGAAGAAGATATTAGCTGAAGTACCTGGGGTTATGAATGGCTTTTAGGAAAGTTTTGAGGTTGTGATGTGTTACCCCTGCCCCTACCCCTACTCCTGCCCCTACCCCTACTCCTACCCTCACCGTATTTGTCTTTCTAATGTTATAACCTATTGTGATTACCACCTTAGTACCGATCTCCAATACAATGGTTTGTCCAAAAAATAACTTGTACCTATAACAACTTGTACACTCAAAATGAATGCAGTGATTTTCAAAGTTTCTTTCCTTACTCCCAGTCCTTCACACCAGCGCCCAGGAGACCTATTCTGGTTCTTTTTAAGGACAATTCCTTTTCCTTAGGCTTAAAGACATTTTGCTTAACTGCGATTCCGATTACATGTCAATAACAATACATTTTTAAGGGAGTTTGTGGTTTAATTATGACAGTATTATTACAAATTATAGGTGCATCACACATACTTAACACCTGTATTTAACATTTTGGGCTTTTGGAATAGTACTTTACAAACATCGCAATTCGGTTATTTTAACAGCTCTATTATGCAGCTAATGACTCTGAAAACTATGCTAATATCTATATTTTTAAAGACAGCTGCCATCCGAAAGAACTGAAACCGCAGTTAAGTAAGAAGTCTTTAAGCCTAAGGAAAATAATAAGGATTTTTTCTTAAAAAGAACCAGAATAGGCTTCCTTGTTAAAGACCTCCGTTTAGAAAAACGTTGCTTTAAATAGCTTTAGGCAATTTTCACTATTTTTGTGTTTGGCACTTTAAATTTATTATCATGTCGAAAAATAAATTTTATATTTTAAAATATAAATTGCCGTCAGAACGATATGTTTGTGCGGATAGCGTTGGTGATGTCACGCCGGTCAAAGTTGGCAGTTGTCTCAGCAGCCAGTAGTGTTACCTACGTCGCAGCCAACTTCGAACCGTCTAGGAAAGTGCGGTTTGAGATTGCTTTTTGAATTAATAATAATTATGACTGAAAATGCATATTAAAATTACACATTTTTAGTACATTGATCGGAATCCGAAAAATTATCTTTAAATCTTCCGCACATTTTTAGCGGTATCCATAGTTTGTGAAAATACCTCATTGGTACCTGAAAAGTACTTCAGTAATTTTTTCGTTATTTTTGGTAAAATTATCATTAGTTTTAGTGAAATTAATGTTATTTTTGTGAAATTAACGTTATTTTTAGTGTAATTTACATTATTTTTGGTGAAATTAATGTTATTTTTGGTAAAATTTAGCATTCTTTTTTGGTGAAAAGTGTTGTTATTTTTCAGTAAAGGCAATGATATTTTGTTCCCGACTGGCATTTTGCAACAAAAGTGGAAGATACTTTTTTTTTGTAATGGATTTTATTTAATAATTTTTTTTTGTATTAAAAAAAAAATTGAAAATCTTATAAAGAATGTCAGTACGCGGCGTTTTTGACATGAAGTTAGATGCGTTCCATTTTGTGGCTGTCCAATCTTGTCAAAACTAAAAATAAAGACGTAGAAAATTCGTGTTATTTATTCAAAAGTTGCGGATTTTGCGATATTCGCATGAAAGTCACCACTCATTGGGGATGCTATCGTCCCAAGGGCTCCGAACTAAACTCTTGTGCGTATTCACATTAAAAAGTCGCTAGTCAATTATTAACTACCAACTTTGCAGATTTCTGTATTGTTTAAAATAATGAATTGTGCATATTTTTGCAGTAGGTGCAATACAAATCATTTTTGTTTCCAATTAAAATCCTTCCACATTTATATAATTTAACAACTGTCTTATATCCAAACAAATTAAATAATAATAAAAAAATGATATACCCAAATATCTAACATGTACCTTAAATAGAATATTATGATACATAATATATATACGTGTACATATTCACAGATATTTTTTTCCATGTAGAAGTTAGAGAAAATTTAAATTATAATGTAATGAGTATAAGTGTCGACTTATCGCGTATGAATATTTTTTTCCTTATGAAATTGTAGCCAGTTGAAAAATCTTACCATAAATATTATATGTTTTTAAAATTTCGTGGTCCTTAGCTATAGGCAACGCAGCCAGAGTTGACACAAACACAGTACTCACACAAATGCGTTGCTTGCATACAGCGCCTTTCAAAGTTGTTGTTATTTGACTTCAGAAAAAAAATCAAGTGAATTTTAATACATATAATATAAAGAACACACGGAAAAACTTTTCAAATAACTGTAATAACTTTTTGAATCACAGAAAACTTTACGAATAATGGGTATTTTGGCCTCAAATCGAAAATTAAATTTTGTATGAAACAGGCCACGCAGCCGTTCCTCTTAAGTTTCCAATAGTGCTTTTTGTCGCACACACTTGAACGCAAATAAAAATACGCAGTGCGTTTTATTTGAAATTCCAAATGACACAGATGCTAATTTTTCTAAAGAATTTTAAGAATGTCAATCAATGATCAGTACTATTTTGAAGTTACTTTTGACATTTGATGTCATGTTTGGTGACGTTTGTTAAAATTTGATCATTAAAGCAAATATGATTTTACCTCGTCTCAGAACAGACATCGTCTAGTGAGACGGGGAAAGTACAAGTAAATCTTTAAATTTTATGACAATAAACGCCCAGATTGCCGGCAATGAAATGATGAATACTCTCAGAAGCTGGGCGTATTGTGCAGAGCCCGTAGATTCTTTAATAGTACACAGCTGCTTACCCTGTACAAATCGCGAGTGCGCCCCACTGTAGAATTTGGCATCCACCTCTGGTCGGGAGCCCCAAAATATCTGAAAAAAACCCCTGACTCTGCAGAAACGGGCGGTCTGTTTGATAGATTCGCCTATATTATCAAACGGATTGCAATTTTTGGAGCACTGACGTCAGGTGGGAATGCTGTCCTTGTTTTACCGGTATTTTAATGGAAGATGCTCTGAGGAACTAGAGTCATTGATCCCTTCGGCACCGGTGCATTGTTGGGTAACACGCCAAACGCGCGCCCAACATTTGCACACGGTTGACATTTGTCACATGAGAACTGGTCGCTTCTACGGCTCGTTCTTGTGTTCAACAGCTCGGCTGTGGAATGATCTGCTGGTCTCTGTGTTTCCTCCATCCTACAACTTGGGTCTTTTCAAGACCCAAGTTCACTCCTTCCTATCTACAAGACCCTCCACACAGTATCCCCAAAGATAAAATAGGCCTAGATGGAAATTATTTCTCTCAGGGCTTCCTGTGTGTATAATATGTATATATATATGGGGTTAAACATCCGAACTTAAGAGTACCAACCAGCTGGATACATACTGCCTTTACATTTTCAAGCTAAACATTCATTTACTAACATTGAAATTGAAGCCAATTTTAAATAAATATATATATGGGGTTAAACATCCGAACTTAAGAGTACCAACCAGCTGGATACATACTGCCTTTACATTTTCAAGCTAAACATTCATTTACTAACATTATTGAAATTGAAGCCAATTTATAAAAATATACATACTTTATATATATTTTTGTTTTTCGTGTTGTCAGGATTGTATCAAAAGCCATATTTTTGTCTTTACTTGTGTATGCAAATATTTCTACATGTTCTTTCTGTATAAATATTCTCTAACTAGGGTGTTTTTCTAATTATCTGTACTATTGTAGATAATTAGATAGAGCCTAGGAAGTAATATTTGTAGAACGCCCTTGTGGTGATTTTTCACAAAAATGGCGCTATACATATTGTTCAATTATTATTAATATTTTTATAATTGTTTGAAATAATATCAGACAAGATGCACTGAAGATTCTTATTCAAATTGTCAATGACATTTGTATTGGTGATTCTTATTCTGTTTGTCAGTGACATTGGTAATGGTGATTCTAATTTTGATTGACGGTGACATTGGTATTGGTGATTCTAATTCTGATTATCAGTTACATTGGTATTGGTGATTCTTGTTCTGATTGTCAGTAATATTAGTTATTTTTTTCTGATTGTCAGTAAAATTGGTTATTCTTTTTCTGATTATCCGTAAAATTGGTATTTCTAGTACTGATTGTCAGTAACATTGACGATTATAATTCTGTTTGTCAGTAACATTGATGATTATAATTCTGTTTGTCATTTAAATTGGTGATTATAATTCTATTGTCAGTAATATTGGGGATTCCAATGCTGATTGCCGGTAACACTGATGATTCTAATTTTGATTGTCACTAACATTGACAATTACAATTCTGTTTGTCAGTAACATTGGTGATTATAATTCTGTTTATGTGTAAAATTGATAATTCATATTAGTATTGTCAGTGGCATATGCGCAATGCGTTTCTAATTAAAATAAATTGCCAGTAACATTGATGATTCAAATTAAAACTGAATTTATAATTCTGATTGTCAGTAACATTGGTTATTCTAATTCTGATTGTCAGCAACATTGGTTATTCTAATTCTGATTGTCAGCAACATTGGTTATTCTAATTCTGATTGTCAGTAACATTGGTTATTCTAATTCTGATTGTCAGCAACATTGGTTATTCTAATTCTGATTGTCAGCAACATTGGTTATTCTAATTCTGATTGTCAGCAACATTGGTTATTCTAATTCTGATTGTCAGCAACATTGGTTATTCTAATTCTGATTGTCAGTAACATTGATTATTCTATTTAAAACCTTGGCATTGAAGATTTTATTTTGATAGTTGAAGTTTAACCGCCCTAACCATACGAACGTACGTGATACGGCCCCTATATCATCACCCGAACGCAACAAACCGTATCCCGTACGTTCAGGTTAAAAAATAACGATAACCGAAACCCACAAAACGTTTGTGATACGTCGTATACATCAAGTTCGTTCCTGCGTTATCGCTTTTAGTATGCCGAGGTAAGCCGAAGCTAACGGATGTGTTCGGTTGTTTTCGTATTCTCCCATACAAGTCACGCCGCTAATCAGTGATACTCCAAGCACGTGGAAAAAAAAACCCGATGTTTTTTTACCTACCTTTTGAAAAATAACCCAAAGGCAGGGCGGTTAAATTATTGTCAACAACATTAGTGATCCCAATTCTGATTGTCACTAACCCCCATAATATTTAAATCAATTCAAAATGTCTATTAACTATGTCATAATGTTAGTGTTATTAAAAACTCTAACTTTAATTCTATGCGGCATTGAATTATTCAATACCAACTCTCAGTTTCACGGTGTCTATTGATTCTAACTGTCAATTTTATCAATTCAAACTATCCGTTAATAAAATAATAAACTCAAGGTAAACAACTGCCAGTTTCTTACAAAAGCTTGGTAATTTGTGACAAATTAATTTATAATGACAAAATTGGAATTTTTCAAAAGAAAACACATTTTTAACCAACTTAAAAAATAAAACTACTTTTATAAATTATTTACTTTAAAATTAAATGTAAGTCTAACAAATTCAGATATAATAATATACTTATATTATCATGATGTAAGACTTAAAAATATATTTAATCTTGAAGAACTTATTAAAAAAAAAAAACATGTTTATGTATATTAATTTAATGTTTTTTTACAAATAATACTTTTACGCACTGGATGAATTATTACAATTATTGCTTTTTTTTAAATTTATCTTCTAAGATAAAGACATGCGAAATGTGGAATGGCTTGTATATATTATATTGAATATTATTTCAAAGATGAAATATATATATACATACTAAATAACAACACGTGTTTTACTTTTATTTATTTATGTGCTTTTTGTTTGTGCAATTCTGAATTTGATGTTGTCTTTGGTTTTTGGGCAGAACTTTTAGTATGAGTAAGGAGATCTCTATGTTTGATTTGGAGACAGGCACGAGATGGCACTAATTCTATCAAATAAAGAATTTCCTAATTTTACCTACTATTGTACTACACACATCTATCATAGCCGCATTTAGGCAACTTTGTCCAGTTTGTAATAGCCAGTGATCAACAATCTAGTGTCGTACTGCCCCGCTACCCGCTAATGCTTTGCTCTTTATCTACCGCCGCCCGCAGTGCCTAATGCAAAATTTTGTCGCTCCTTGTCAAACCTAAATAACATGAAAATCGTTTACAAAAATCTTGTGGTGTACAATGCACAATCCTACAAAAACACATGACCCATACTATTTGTTGACATGCTGGTGAAATGCGTACGCGAGCTGTAGACTGAACTATTATTAATTGATTTATTTTATTTGTTTATACCTGTATGTACGTTTCTTGTTCGGTCAAAACTACTAGAAGATTGAGACAGCATCATGAATATTCGTATAGCACCGTCTCACTTTCATTAGAAGTTCTCATAGTTCCCGGGCTTATACTCATCTCATTCTGCACTGCTGTTTTTTGTATCTGTCTCGTTTTCACATTTGCGTGTGATTGCATCAAGAAAGTGGCTGGCCAAAAAGATCTGGGAGAATGAGATAGCAATATTAATAATTTGAATTAATCACTCTTTCGTTCGAACAAAGGATAGGTACCTGGGTACACACATTTAAACATACGGAACGATTGAGGTGAGTTTTGCATAGCGCCTATTAGGATTAGGAGTGCGCAGAAAAGTAAAGTCTGCTAAAGTAAGGTAACGGTTAACAGCATAGTCCACTGCGGGACTTTCTGCGCAGATTCTCGAGCAGCGCGCAGAATGCTAGTTCCAAAACGTATGTTAATACGTAATTAATTTATAGGCCCTGGACAGACGCCGAGGTGGTGATCACTGTTAATTATAATATTTGGATGATTTGCATAACGCCGTTTTTGTGTAAAATCTCTTCAAGGGCGCTGTGTTAAGTGCTAGATATTATCATTGCCTTGGCGCCCTGGATGGTGCCTGGAGCAGACTGCTTCCGTAGGACGTGCGCCTGCATAGGACCGGCCGCGAAGGGTGGATTCCGCCACCAACAAGGTTTAGTGGTGATGAGCAGACAGGATCGATCCAAGAACCCCCTAGAAGCATCGGAACGGAGAGTGATCTAACACATGTTATTGGGGAAGTTCAATTGAGTTGCGTCGATTCTGGATTTGTACAATTATAATTGATTGATCTCCCAGGTAGTCCGACTATTTACACGTCGGATGCTTCTACATAACACTCTTAATAATTGAGATGTAAGTCCGATCAGTGGCTGAGTTGGCTTTGCGTTTGGGTCTCACCCAGGCGTCGTGAGTTCAATTCCTCGGCTGGCTAAGTCCTCCATTACGACACAAGCAACATCTTCATTCTATTTTAATGCTCCGAGGAACTAGCATCATTGATATATATATATACATTACAATCGGTAACATCCAAAAATCGGTAACACGCAAAATGCGCGCTAAATACAATACATGGTTGACAATAAGGAACTCCAGTAAAAAATATAATGGCTTTAAATACATATATTCATATTGATCAGCAGACGCCGATTCTGAATATACCACTTTTTATTATATATAATTATGTGTAGAATTTATAAATCCTTATTTAAAAGAGAATAAAAAATTACCTCATCGAAATACCTTGTTATGTTGGTACCATTGCATTTGGAACATCTGACGTCACATGCGCATTCTGTTTTTGGATTAGTATGGAAATTTTGATTTTTGGATTTTTTTGTATTTTAAATGTGTACTTTTTTAGTTTTGGCGAAATTTAAACTTAATTTGAGTGACTTTAAACTCTATAATTGATGTTCAATATAAAAAAAAGTAGTACTTCACTGTATAATCGGTGTGATGGATATAAAAAAACATTTCTTGTACATTATTTTTAAAATTAATTTTTGAGTAACATTTAGGGACTCTAGTGTAGTCTTGTAACATGAACCCCAACATACAACATTATATGAAAGAAGAGATTGAACAAGAGCATAATATACAGTTTTTAGTGTAACTTTGTCCAATATATTTCTTAGGGTCTTGAAGATATAAGCTAGTTTTCTTATTTTGTTTGTTAATACAGTAATATGATCGTTCCATTTTAAATATTTATCAATAATTAAGCCAAGATATTTTATATTGTCTACTCTTTCCAAAGATTGACAATTGCACTCGTGTACACAACAATTCATTGTTAAGGAACGGTCTACAGAGGGTTGACTTACGGAAGAGATGCTAAAAGTAATATATTTAGTTTTTTGTGTGCTTAAAGTTAAAAGGTTTTGATCAAACCACTTTTTAACAATCTTTAATCCTGATTCACACTTAGCATAAGTTTCATCCCAAGTATCACCAGTAAACACCAAAACAGTATTATCTGCAAATGCAACTGAAGAACCGAAGAATTATAATTTACAAAGGTCATTAATAATAAAAACGAAATTGGACCTAGAACACTACCCTGAGGAACACCATATACAATTGATTTATTTGAACTAATATGATTGTACCAGACGTGGTAACCAAGTTCGTAATGCCCTCTGTTTGCATAACATCAAACCTGTGCAAAACTCTCGATAGAGACGCGACGAGATACAAATCTCTATCGAGTTTGTGCATCTTCGATAGAGGCGCGACTTAGATACAAACCTCTATATCGAACTCGTACGAAGTACCTGTCGAGCTCACACAGACGACCCGACTGCGACCTGGTTTGTACCTTTCGGGCTCACACAGACGACCCGACTGAATTGTATATATCTGCACAACATCCCCTTTTGTGCAGAGCCCAACACTCTATACAAACTATGTCTGCACAATTTTGATTTGTGCAACGCCCGATTTCATTTCATTCATATGGCTCTCGATAAGCGGGATTCTGGGCTTGGAGAAGAAGAGGACGATAAAGTGCACGTTATCGTCTTCGTTTTCTACGCCACTGAATGACGTTTTTGGTGTCTACCCACCACTGGCCACTAACGGGACATTCCCCCGACCCCCGCCACTCCTACGGTCGCTCCCGGCGACGGTCCCGAAAGCTAAGCGAGCCCCCATTGACTGGGCCCTTGCGATCCACAAAAAACTTGTCAAAAATTATTGTTCTATCAAAATTATGTGTCTTTGTAAGCGATTTCTGCGGCTGCGGTGACTGATTTAAATAAACGATCTTTTCTGACCTGTTCATTAGCATCCGCGGAATCGAATAACCTTACTCAACTTATGTTTTTACAATGCATTTTTTTGAAATTCGGCGGCAAAGTATCAACTGTCCTACTTTGACCGCCACGAAATTTTTTGTAGTAATTTTGGCTTCTTTAATAAAAAAAATAGGTGAAGATTGCAATAGGCTCAATTCAAGCAGGAGTTCGAGGTTCACACCCTAATTTTCTGGTTAAGTCGATCCAAGATTGACAGAATCTACGGCAGCTCGCGAAAAACGCACGAGCAAAAAACTGCCCGATACACCGGCTCCTGCCAGCACGGTACCGCACCGGAGTACTTAAGCGACGGTTGCAATTCTAAAACAGTAGAGTATTCTCACAGAATCAAGACCTCTTCTGCCTACTTCGCCTGCATCTTCACCCGGCCTGAAAACCGCTCAAGACTTTTCTTCGCGACGCCTTCACCACCCCCTCCTTGCAAAGCACTCGACTGCCTTTCTCAAGGCACCTCCTTCCCCCTTCCTTCCTAACTTGCTCTGAAGCGTCTTCTTCTTCTAAAACGTGCGGCAGGAGTTTACAGATCCTGTCTCGTACAATGATCATTAATCATTACTCTCTGTGTTCTATTCCCAAGATAAGTTCTGAACCAATCTAGTTATTTATTAGCAACACCCATTGGATTTAGTTTTTTAATTAGTAAACCATGGGATACGGTATCAAAGGCCTTAGACTAGTCTAGAAAGACAGCCATTGCTTTGTTGCCAGCATCTAGAGCTTCTACGACTGTGGTGATCACTTTTAAAGCTGCACCACTTGTTCCCATATTCTCTCTGAAGCCAAATTGATTAATTGAGAGAATTTCATGTTTTTTTACATGAGTCATCAATCCAATTTTAGATATTTTCTCTATTATTTTTGATAAATTGTTAAGTAGGGAGATAGGTCGATAGTTATTAACATTTAGGTTATCCCCTCCTTTAAATACAGGTACAACTTTGGCATTTTTGCAGTGATTAGGAAATAAGCCTTTCTCAAAGCTAACATTTGCAATGTGTGAAATAGGTATGGCTAATTCAGAACAATTTTGCTTGTAGACCATTGCACTTATACTGTCATTTCCGCTTGAAAAACCTGATTTAAGCTCATTAATCACCTTTTGAACTTGTAATGGTCTTACCATCACCATTTTCTTAAAAGAACCCTGGAAAATTTTTTTTTTATATATACATAAATTTCATGCTAGAAAAGCTTAAGAGAGCGACATCTATCGTCTTGGGGAGCGTTTGATTACAGTGATTTACAATCTCGTGGTTTTTTAATTCAGAAACTCGTTTCAACGTAAAACCACGAGATGGCAGTTAAAAGGGGGCGGGTTACCTTATAAATTAACATCACGGGATTGGACCAAATCGAAAGAAAGTGTTACCAATGAAACGGGCGTTTTACATAAATAACGATTAGTGGTGACAGGACAAAAGAATGTGATTTGAATTATGGGGACCAAAAGGATTGAGTTCGACGGCCGATATTGTAAACAAAAGTCTAGAGGGCAAAGTACAGAAGAGGTCATAAACTTTAATCATAATAAAGCTAGATAAAAGGGAATATACATCCATTGAAAGTGTTAGCAGAAAATAAAAATAATACACAAAATGTTAATTACAAATAAAAACTAGAAGGTTATGATGTATTTTGGGAGGGGAAAAGTGGATGTGGATTAGAATTTGGACAAAGACGCGTCGTATAAGCAAGCAGAAAAACTATGAATTGGAGAAAATAATTGAGAGAACAGTAGTTTCGACAGATGAAAATGGGAAGAAACAAGGATTATATAGTATGGAAATTTCGGCAAATTTAAGAAACGATTTAGGCGGGACGGATGTGAAATTGGAGTACAATTTTCTAATTTCATAAACGTAGATATTCACAAGGAAGTAAAACTAGACTGATTGTAGGTGATAACAGGTATTAATTGAGTCGATTCTGGGCATCAGGGAGTACTGAGATGTAGATGAGTAACATACCAATCAATTATAAAATGTAAACCGAAGGAATTCATTAGCAATGTTGAGATATATGGCCTACTACTTTGAAGATAGTTCGACCATTTAGTCAAGCTTCCGTGGTTGCCGATGCCCTTTGTTTAGATAAGAGTAAAAAGAGTATTTGGATAAGCGTAGATATGAACATGAAACTTGGGTAATAAAGAGTAAAACAAACGATTAAATCAACACGTAAAGCATAGGGACTGTTTACTTAAAGAAAAGTAATAAAAAGTTATGGATTTTCGATGATCTCTGATTTACATCGGTTTTTTATGAAAATAATGGTTATTACCTATAATAAAGAATAAACTAATTCGATTTTTAGGAAGAAAGAGATATAATTTTGTGGGATGGGCTATAGAGAGGGCATTGTGCTCCGTTTCAAGTGTTGGAATGAGGAAATTGCAGATAAAAAATACCCAAAATTAATATATAAAATTATTGAAGGTAATGAAAAATCAATTAAGGGTGATATCAATCGACCCGGATCAAAGTATATGCTGACTACAGGTACATGCAAAAGGGGTAATGCAGTTAGACCAGGAGGAAGTGATGCAACACATTGAAAAATCATTCTGGAAAGGTATATTTATTAACTCTGGAAGGTGAGATAGGGTAAGAATTATATAGTATTTATACCAACATTAGGATCAATTGAGAATTGCACGAAAAGATGCGTTAATCGATTATTCACATGTTAGATCAGAAAAAAAACCTGTTACCATCGGAAAATGCACAAATAAAATATTGCATATAAAGATAACCAAGGGCTAAGAGAATTTATAAAATTGAAGGAATTGAAGAATGCGCATCTATAAATAAATTTCAATAGGGACATAATGGCTATATTTACGAGATATCCGAGGTAATAGAAGACAAAAAAAATAGCAATTGATAATATTTTCAGAAAGAAATACATGAATCTGAATTTTTCTATTTTAGAACAAAGAACAGAAGAACGTTCTAGAGGATTTAACTCAATGCGATCCTGGCTAATGTGGTGGAGCAGTACGACTGCAGGGGCGGTTCCGTGTTATCCAAATATTTACATTAGAGAATTACATTCGAAATTAGTGTTATTGACATATGGGTTTACGAGTTGATAAAGGACATAATTTAATGTAGACGTGAAAGGTAGTTCGGGCCTTTTGTTTTTAATCTAGGTATAATTAGAAGTGTTAGATGGGAATTATACGATGGAATAGTTTTAATCACGTGCGGACCGGTAGTGAAGTAATTAAGAGTGGTTTTTTTTTTACTTCAAAAATTTCATCTTGATTTGAGTCTTACAGTTAAATAAACTGTTTTGTATTAGAGTTGATAATAGTATATTTGATTTAATTTTCTCAAAACGGTTGCTTCAGTGGGTTTTAAGTGAAGTGTAATAATAAATAAAAGTGATTGAAATGGATAATAAATAAAGTGTTTTGTGTTCAAGTTAATAATAATATATTAAAATAGATTCTCTTAAAGAGTTGCTGATCTAATTCAATAATAGTTAAGTAAATTCTGAAATTTTCTAAAATTAATAATGCTTAAATTGATCTTTTTAAAAAAAAGTGGTCAAGTGAATTAATCGAAATTGTGGAACAGAGATTGATTTAAAAATTAATAATAGTTTATTTAATAAAATTTTCTTAAAGAGTTGCTGATCTAATTCAATAATAGTTTAATAAATATTGAAATTTTCTAAAATTAGTAATACTTAAATTTGTTTATAGATTTTTAAAGTTTCTTCAGTAAATTTAAAAATGGTGCTGAAATGGAATTACAATAGTTAAATGAAATGTGATTTAATTCATATTTTGTGCTGAACTAAATTCATTACGAGTTTTATGAAAAATTAAATATAATTGCGTTTAAAATTTTCTTGAAAGAATTGTCGATCTAAAATTTAATAATAATATAATGAATTTAAAACAGTGAAGTAAGTGCTCGACGTTTAAAAAATTAGTGGAAATTTAAAAACATCTGAGTCCTAGTCTCTAAAAGTTTCATATAATTCAGTTTTAATAACTAGAGTGGGATTAATTTCGTTTAAAAAAAAATAAAGTTCTAAAATATTACCAAGCGTTCGGTTTACGGATTTAATTAATATTTTGTAGAGAGAATTAAGTAATTATATTACATGAGTGCAAAAGTAATAATATTTTTAAAGTCAAGAAAAATTAATAACTAAAATAAAGTGTATGAATATGTATAAATGTATAAATCCATTTATTATATTTACGTACACTTTCTATAAACACAATTTATTATATTAATATATAATTTTTCTCTAACGTCTAAAATCAAAATTAACGTTACTATTTATTAACATTCCAAACGATTTTTATTAATTCAAAGGTCGTTATCATTCTAAATAAACCGATAAAACCAAATTTGTCACACTTCCCGACGGGGATCGCTGACACCAAAGCATACAGTCGCATATCTCAATGACCTACATCCTCGACTGTATTAAACTGGGTCAACATTCCAAATCACCCCCTTCTTTTATCGAAATATGTAGATACGTATAATTATGTATATATATTCGAATTTCAGTACATCTTACAAAAGAGAAGGTACTTTTACAAATGTCGACATTTAATTGAAAAATAACTATCATCTTTTGAGATGAACCATTTTTTTGAGATCACGTACTTGTAGTTTGCGTAAATAAATATTTTTATAGCGCCGTTTTCACCGGAAAATTCAATTAAAAGGCGCTCCACATCCTTCAAACATATTGATGAGTTCAAAAGAACAAACAAAACCAACAATAATAAAAATATCAAATAATCATTCGTCGACGAAACGTTCCAGACTTATGTCATAAAATTAGTCTTATCCTCGATTTAGATTTTCAAGGTTCAGGCCTTGCAAATTTTGGACCTTTTGGAGTCCCACCTTTTCCCTCAAACAAAATCAATTTACAGTAAAAATCAAACTACATGAGATAAGTCAGGGTCTCATTAAATAAATCTGTCAACCAAACCAAAAAGTAATATGTTATGTGTATCGTATTTATCTTTTTTTTATATATTCGTATGTAAGATTTCTGTATATCTGGCACAGATTCACGACCTGTGTTGGAGATGTCAGATCCACAATTTTCTGGGTAAACTAGAGTATTGTGGATTATAAAAACTCATATTGTTTACATATATTTATAATTTGTAACTATCGATTGGACAGAGATAACTGCTGATTGTAAGCGTAGTTATTTCTGAATTTTTGATGCGGAGGACGGCCTCTCAACCTGGACTTTGCAAAAAATCGCAATTATCTAATGTTGTTTGACGAGGGGACGAAACCGGTTTGATCTCTTTTAAATGTAGCTGTCTGGAGGACGGGAATTCGGAGGGTCTTGGACCCATGGATATGGAAGGTGCTCTTTTCCGTCGCGGTACAGAGGATGTTCAGATCTAGGCACGAACTGAAAATGAAGAGGTTCCGTATACCAGCTGTTCAGTCTGTACGTCTGTGAGGAGGAGGTTACCAACCGGAAACGTGGTCATCCGAGTACTTTAGGGGTTGGTCTGGAGCCGAATTGCTTGCCAACAAACCGTATTCGATCACTTATCACAACAAAAAGCTGAAAAAACTAAAACCATCATGTAATTTTCCAAAATTTAGGAGAGTATGTAGATGGCGCCAAAACAAGTATAACTGTACCTTTTAACCATGAAAATTATTGAAACTAATCCATGTAGAATAATACTTAGTACGATGAAGAAAGGCGATAATACTGTATACCGAATTTAAAATTGTAACTACGTCGTATTAAATAGATCAGGAATAGTGCAATTAGTATAGCCCAGAAGCTAAGTTTTCCCATTAAAACTCACGATAGGTAAAAATAGAAAATTTAGGGGCAAAGTTAGGAAAATTGTAGTCATCCTGTAGGAAATTAACGTAGATTGCATACTAGGATTATTGCAACGGAATATATGCGAGTCTCCCCAAATACCAAATTAACAAATTGCAATCAGTATTCAACGCTGCAGCAAGACTTATCACCGGCGTATCTAAATATTCTCACATTTCAGAGCATCTCAAAAATCTCCACTGGCTCAAATGTCCTGAAAGAATCCAGTTCAAGCTCTGCTGGATGGTATTTAAGTCACTTAACGGAATGGCTCCGGCTTACTTATCAGAACTGTGTATTCCTGAAAATACCAATTCACGGCAGTCCACCCTTAGGTCAGCAGCGTCATCAGCTATCGGGAGGTTGAAGGAACCAAAGCGCACACCTAATACTAAGTTCGGTGATCGTGCTTTCGGAGTATCAGGACCTAAAGCCTGGAATGAACTGCCGCATGACTTAAGAATTATCAAAGACTCAACAGAATTCAGAACTAAACTTAAAACACATCTTTTCAGACAATCGTATCCATAAATTCACCTGTAAATTGCTTGGCTAGGCTGGCCGGTTAGTACTTACCTAAAGTCATAAAATAAAATAAAAATATAATTAAAAATTCACGCATCGGTGCGCAAATGCGTCCACAGCCCGCAACACTGTAAACAACCAAAGTGTAAAATAAAAATAAAAATAAATAAATAAAAACGTTAATATTTATTAAAAGCTTCTTACGCTGTGTAAGGTAATTTTATAGATATTTTCGAGTCCTAAAATTCATTTTATGAATACTTTCCAGTCCTAAAATTAATACCAATAATTCAATAAATACCAACTCTTCTTGTGCCACCGATCATCTAATAAATGTAACATCAATAGAAAAGGAGAAACAAATAACCATGTAAAACTATCATCTATATAATTAAATTTTTCTAAAACTGTGTTCATCTGAAGCGACCTGCCAGGTAAGTATGTTTTTCTGTATCTGTCTGTACATAATTAGTTAAGAAATATTTGTACAGCGCCCTTGAGGTGATTTTTCACAAAACGGCGCTATACAAGTCATCCAACTATTATTATTATTATTAGTATGATAATAGAGAGTTCAGGACATTAAAGTGTAAGATAGGAATGCTAGGAATATAATTCTGTCAATGGAATGCGAGAGTCTGCCTACGCTACAAAGAATAGGAGTTACCACCAAATAAGACCTTGTTTTTCCAATAGTCTGAACCAAAAATCAAAACACAACGTAGATTTGTTGAAAATCTTGACCACTTTCCAGTGAGAAATTTTCCGCGAAAATCATGAAAATCGGAAACACTCGAATTTTAGCATAGGGCTAGACGTCACACGCTGGCCAAGGAGGAGACAAACCTAAAATTGAAAGGAAAACTACAAAGAGTTTTCCGATCACATTAGTTAGGAAAATTTAAGGCAGCAGTAGAGAAGTCATCCTAAATCGGTGGCGCAAACAGAAGTCTATTGCTAAATTAAATCATAAACGAAGGAAGGGCGGGCCATCACATCATAAAAGAGTCGGCGAGGAGAGGCCATCTCAAACTTCCTTACAATTCGTTGGGTTGAATTCAAAACAGGCGTTTTGGAACGAATGTGTTGGATTACAATTTCCAATTAAACATTCTTCACTGGTATTATTTGAACTGCATAAAAGATTAGCAACATTTTGACCTACATCACTAAAAAAATCATTGACATGGTTAGTAATGAGAGTTGGATTATCATTTATAGATACAATCTTATTTTTAACATTTAGTCTATTTATAGAAACTGGTTCTTTTTGCATATCCAATGCTTCTTTTATTATTTTCCCTTGCTGTTTTATGTTGCCTCTAACCTCATCAAGCTTCTCCTTATAATATGATTGTTTGGTCGTTCTTATAATTTTAGTACACCAATTTCTATATCTTCTGTAATATGCTAATTGTTCAATGTTGTTTGGTTCTTTATGGCAATTCTTATGTATTTTGTCACGTTTTATGAGGCAGTTAACAATGCCAGAAGTTATCCACGGTTTTAAACACTTTTTATTACAATGTATTTTCTTTGTAGATGAGCAATTCTCAATATACATTTTTAAACATGTTATGAAATTATCAGATGCTGTATTAACATCATTTGTAGATAAAACTGTATTCCAAGTTTCCTCTTTCAGTTTTGAATTTAGTAGGTCATTATCTACAATAACTTTTAGCTTTGCATCAGATTTTTGTGAATTTATTACTAGGGACTTAAGATATTTCAATATTGTAGCAAAATGATCTGTAACACTGGTCCTAAAGACAGCACTCCGAGGATCCACTTTTGATTTGAGCATAATGTGATCAATGCAACTTTCAGTACTTGAAGTTACTCTAGTAGGTGAGGTAATATATGGTTTTAAACCATGGTAAATCATAAGTGAAAGATATTGTTGACATTTTGAATTGTTCGTATCTAAAATATTTATATTTATATCACCACATAAAATCACTTCATGGTTATGTGTTAATACAGAACAAAGTAAATCATTTAGATGGTCAAGAAAAGTATCAATGTGTGCCTGAGAAGGCGATCTGTAAACTGCTATTACACATACGTTATTAGAAAGTTGCAATTTAAGACTGATCCACGCGAATTTAAAAATATTTTCTCGTACTCGTAATTATTTAAAGATATAAAATCAATTAGAAATATTTTGTGCAAACCACTATTTACTATATAAATATCAACATGTTTCGGAAGCGAATTCTCTCATGATGGATGCTTCACTTCCTAAATATATTGATATATAGATTAAAAAGTAGTTTATACAAAATATTTCTTATTAATTTTATTAATAATGACACCACAAGGCAATTTTACCATGAGATTTATCCTCATTTGGGGACAGCTATCAATTTTCTATTTGAAACTACCGTCGATAGATGGCAGCGTTTTAGGCAATACACATGCAAGTTGAAGAACTATAGTTCATCTAATGACCACTAGATGGGTAATCTAACTCATTGTTTTGTTATTCCTAACCTAGCAAGTTCGACAGTAGGGTGCCTGGGACTTTTTTGAGATTATTGTTTATTTTTTTGATATTTTTTACTAATAAATAAATCGTATGTTCTAATAATAATTTAAGTATACTATAAAACAACTTTCTAAATATATCATGCTTGCACCCATGTTTTGTTTTGTGATCCCGTAATTATTAATACTAGTCCTCACGAAAAGAAAATTCACATTTAGAACTTATGGGATACATATTTGCAACAAAGCTAATAATACATAGAGATGCCCTTACACGCAAGCGGAAGAAACCAAAATAATAGGGCCGGGGTCGAGCTAAGCGTGCAGTCAATTGAAGCAAAACAACGTTTTAAAATTTAAAATTTTAAAATTTAATTTTATATTGTCTATTTCTAATACTATCACAAATATAATCCTTTCATCTTACTCTAAATATGATTAAACTAGATACATTTCTTCTTTCCATCTTGTATGGTGTGTATCGACATCTTTTTATCGACATCGAAAAAATCTATTTATATAATTTTATAAGTAATTTAGAAAATTATTTTCGGGTTTATGTTAATTTTAAAAAAATATATCACATTTGCTATGTAAATATGATTACGTAAATAAAAATATAAAACAAAACATTTAAAAAAATCTGTTTTCGGGTCGTTATTTAAAATTATGTACGACAAATTTGTGTTCCAACGTAAATTGGTTATTTTAAATTTAATTTAAAGTCCACCGTAATGCTTATTTTAATTTTTTTTATTTAATTATTTCATAGAAGATGATTTAAAAAACCATTTTTTTACATCATCCCCAAATAATTGTTAAAGGTGCCTTTAAAATCGCGAACAATCAATTCCTTTAATGGCCTATATTTCATAATGTAAAACAAAAATAAATAAATTACTTCTAATCCGTACTAGATACTTACTATACTTTTTGATGTAAAAAAATATCATTAGGTTTAGGTGAGTATTTTGGCCTCAAATCCAAAATTAAGTTTTGTATGAAACAGGCCGCACAGCCGTTCCTCTTAAAATTAATTGGTTTGCTCATTCATACTCTATTTTTTTTCATTCGTAATAGTGTTTGTACATTAAACAACAATTATAGAGCTTAAATTCATCTAAATTTTGCCAAAACTAAAAAAATATGTATTTAAAATACAAAACAAAATCGAAAAATAAAAATGTCCATACTAACATAAACAAAGAATGCGCATGTGACGTCAGATGTTCCAAATGCAGTGGTATTAACATAACAATGTGTTTTGATGAGGTGATTTTTTATACACTTTCAAATAACGATATATAAATTCTTCATATAATTATAAATATTAAAAATTATATATTCAGAATCAGCGTTTGCTGATCTATATGAATATATATTTTTAAAGCCATTATATTTTTCACTGGAGTTCCTTATTGATTTGAAAGCGAAAGTAACTATCTCTAAGCAAAGAGAGATTTATTTGAAAGTTTTAATTCATTCTAAGCATTTATTTTTTCAAAATGTATTTAAATTATAAAGTTCTTAAGTAGGTTCCACTTATGTTTTCCATTTTGAAAATATTCTACCCAAAAAAACCTTCTTCTTTTGAATATGTAATCTGTGGCTAACCAGAGTGGTATACATATGGGCTAACCTCAATACAACATGGCGGGTTCAATGATTTTCAAACTAATTTTAAAACGTTACAGCACTAGTTTTACAACTACTATCTAAACCTTCCCGCCACTAAAAAGAAACAACTGTGCTATTTTCGGCGATACCGTATGGAGATTTTTCAAAAACAGTTAAAAAATCACAAAAAAATATAGTTAATTAAATTATATAAAATATAAGTAATTAGGGCTATATAAATAGCTTTAAAAAGTGGTTCCGAGTAGTTAGCGCAAATATAGTTTTAACATAATAGCTAGTTCGTGCTTGGAAAATATCCACATTTTCTCAGGGGCAGCACCATCGGTAAGTTAGTTCTACACTTGGGAAGAAACAGAAGCCTGTGTTGGCGGCCTCGCGTGAATTTATCGGGGACACAGAATCTTATTTCGGCCAGGATGTCAGGTATTAATAATACACCGTTCAAGAGTTTAATGCTATATCCCTCCTAGTTCTAAGGCTGCAGACACCCAGCTTTCCTGACATAAATTCTATGGTACTGAAATTATCTGGATAATATGATGAAATTTTGTTTCCATTTTAAAAATTAACTCCACGAGTTCATTAGCTTTACTTTCAAATAAGTATAGTAAAATAAACAACCGGTAAAATATATTATACGAGTAGGCAGGTAATTTATTTATAATGTCTGGATTTGAAAAGATTATTTTTAATATAAATTGTTATTCTCAGGATATAATAATAATAATAATATTTATTTGAAACACACATTATTTTACAGAAATATTTCAAAAGGCTTTGACTGTCCAACTAGGAGCAAATCCCGTTTTAGGACAGTCAAATTGATGAGTTAAGTCATATTAATATACATACACATAAAAGAATATAAAACAATCCATAATGTAAATTTAAGAAAGAAAAAAAAAAATTGTGTGTGTTTTTTTTTAAGTATGTTGCATTTTTTAAATTAGTGTAGAATAATAATGAATTACAAATGAGATGTAAAAGTTTAAAATATAAAGTATGAAAGTTTAAAGAATATAAGTTATAGGTATGATATGCATTTTTTAGTTTACTGTAGAGAAATAATAAATTACATATGAGATGTAAAAGTGTATAGTGAGAGTAAAAGTTTAAAGTATAAGATACTAAAGTATGATATGCATTTTTAAATTAGTGTAGAGCAGTGCTCCGCAACCGGTGTGCCGTGGCACACTCGTGTGCCGTGAGCCGAATACAGGTGTGCCGCGGTCAAATGCAATGTACGAACATTTATTGTAAAATTCAATTTAATACCTATATATTATAGCTTTTGGTGTGCCGCGGAATTCCAGGAAGAATTTTGGTGTGCCGTAGATGAGAAAAGGTTGCGGAGCACTGGTGTAGAGTAATAATGAATTACAATTGAGATGTACAAGTATAAAATATAAAGTATAAAAGTTTGAAAAATAAAAGATTAAGCATGATATGCATTTTTAAATTAGTGTAGAGTAATAAAGAATTACAATTGAGATGTACAAGTATAAAATATAAAGTATAAAAGTTTGAAAAATAAAAGATTAAGTATGATATGCATTTTTAAATTAGTGTAGAGTAATAAAGAATTACAATTGAGATGTATAAGTATAAAATATAAAGTATAAAAGTTTGAAAAATAAAAGATTTATTATGATATGCTTTTTTAAATTAGTGTAGAGTAATAAAGAATTACAATTGAGATGTATAAGTATAAAATATAAAGTATAAAAGTTTGAAAAATAAAAGATTTATTATGATATGCTTTTTTAAATTAGTGTAGAGTAATAAAGAATTAGAATTGAGATGTACAAGTATAAAATATAAAGTATAAAAGTTTGAAAAATAAAAGATTAAGTATGATATGCTTTTTTTACAATAAATTTAGTGTGTAGTAATAACGAATTACATATGAGATGTAAAAGTAAAAGTTTAAAGTATAAAATATACTAATGGTATTTCCTGTTTCCTCTGGAAAAAATCGTGATCACTCATCGCGTTATTTTCTGAGAAAGGTGGTGTTATTTTTCTGTGAAATTCGAGTAATAATTAAAAATTTCTCTTTTAAAAAAAAAATTGAGTACCAATGATACTAGGGCGACCCTAAATGGAGCATGTTGTGAGGCTGAAGGTAAAAGGTAGGTGAAGGGGATAGGGAAGAGTAAGTTGTGGAAGTACCTGACTATTCGGATCTGGAGGTCCATTCTGGTTATTTTTAAAAATAAATAAAATACTTCTAATCCGTACTAGATATTTACCATACTTTTAATTTTGAAAAAGATCATTCCGTTTGGGTGGGTGTTTTGGCCTCAAATCCAAAATTAAGTTTTGAATGAAACAGGGCGCGCTCTCTTAAGTAAGAAGTATTTAAGACTAAGTAAAAGGATAAAGAATTTCAGGAAGGTCACCAAACATGGCTAAAGCTATTTCAAGCAACGTTTCGTTTATGAATGGTGCTCTTTCACCGGGGCAATACTGACATTATCAACCAATCTGGAACGTGCCGCAAATATACTATGTATTATTTTTAATGAACAAATTGTGAAGCAACACAAATTAATCGAATAAAATTTACTTGCGCAGCCGAGAACCATAGCCACTAAACCACAGAGGCCGTAAAAGAGGCGTTACCGCAAACGCGAATTTTTCAACTCATAACTCATCATCTGGCTAAGGTAATTGTAGAGATTTCAGTTAAATTTCCTTCACCCACTTCGCGGGCCGTCCACCGAGAGGTCTCTCGACCTCAGACCGCAGAATCAAAGTGTTCAAGAGTGTTGCAAATCAAAGCGTTCTTCCTCGTGCATACTAAACTGGCACTGTACATTTTGGCAATTACCACATTTACATACGCCCGCCATCGGCTTTACACGCAAAACATAGTAATAGTAATTATTGTCGTAAAACAAAACGGGACGGATGACCTCCGCATGTGGTGACACAGTAGCTGTGATGATGTGGGAACACTGCCCTAGACACGGCCGATATTTAAATCAATAAATTCAATTTCGTGACACACTCGATCTGATTCTCAATTTAACACGGAATTAATTCTCCATTCCTTAGCTTAGGCCTTGCAACCCTATGATTTTTTAACGCGCGGCATCATAATTACGACGCAGATACTATTAACGTCATCGTTCAAACTGTCTCTAGTCAGTCAGTCAGTAATTACATCACTTTCGCAGTCCGTATTCCCAAATTCAGGGATTAAAGAAAAGTATTCCGTATTCAGTTGTGACGTCGTATTCACTACGACTCTAGTCCGTCGATATCGAGTCTGTCCGTACTAGGTTCGCAGGGCGCAAGTTAGTCAAGTCGCTGCGAGACACTAGTCAGAAGTTCTTAATTCATTCCCCAATTCCCGCGGCGATTCCGTTTTTTTCCCAGCACGGCCAAGCCGTCAGTTTCACTAATCAGATGGGAATTTCTTTGGCATCTTTGTTTGGCCCGTAATATTGTATTTAAAAACGAAACCACTATTTACTGTATTGGCGTATTTGTACATTTTTCGTATTATTTATTTGAGTAAGAATGTTATTTTCGTGTTTATTTTATTTTTAAATACGTTCTTTCCACACACACACTAGCGCAATTTGCAAAGCAAAAATGCACAAGTTCATATTCATAAAACTGGGTGAATTGGATTGAATCAATTTACTACTGCGAATTATAGGTAGATATTTAAAATTATGTACGGCAAATTTGTGTTCCAACGTAAATTGGTGGTTTTTAATTTAATTTAAAGTCCACTACAATGCTTATTTTAATATATTTTTTTAATTGTTTAATTTTATATTTCACTATATTTTCAAAGTAGATGGGGTAAAACTTTTTTTAAATCACCGTTAGCCCCCAAATAATTGTTAAAGGTGCCTCTAAAATCGCGAAAAATCAATTCCTTCAATGGCCTATATTTCAAAATGTAAAACAAAAATAAATAAATTACTTCTAATCCGTACTAGATATTTAATATACCTTTTGATGAAAAAAAGATCATTAGGTTTCGGTGAGTATTTTGGCCTCAATCCAAAATTAAGTTTTGTATGAAACAGGCCGCGCAGTCGTTCCTCTTAACGCGGCATCACGTTCATTGGTCAAATGCATTGAACATATAGTATGGTATTTCAGATCCATGAACTGGGGAATGCATTAGCCATAAGTAGTAATAACAGATTGTCTATAATTAGTGATAAGACAGAGCATCAGATTTTTTTTTTCAAATTTGTACAGCGCCCTTGGGGTGATTTTCCACAAAGACGGCGCTATACAAATCATCCACATATTAGTAAAATGGTAATCTGTGATACATACATTATATGCACATATAGAATTTATTAATCTATAAATCGATGTCTAAAAATACCTATGCTGTAATCTGTTATCGAACCCAATCCAGCTGACCGAGTAGTTTGTAGTCAGGTGCGCCATCCACGGGGCCTTACCTGCTGTCAGTATCACCTTGGAACACTAAAACACTACGGTACTATCTTGTTGTTTAGTTGGCAAGAAAAGTGTTAGAATATTTGCATTAAATTGTTATGCGCGTACATTCACGCCTCTGTTATGTGGCTCCGTATTAACCGACACACATAAAATAAATAATTTTAATGATTTAAAATTATATTAAGTCTATCCTCACTGGAACAAAACTGTACTACTGTTTTTTTTTATTCCTCAATTTGTTTAATACTTGCTGATATTTTTATAATATTATTTAAATCTGTATTTTGTAATTGGAGTCTAGTATCTCTATAACAAAACTGTTATGCTGTTTTCACATTTTTTCCAACTTTTATACATTGATCGCAACATGCATTCACCTGTATTGTTCTATTATTGCGCTACATTTGTATGGTGTTGTTATTTATTGTTGTATTATATAATATTGTTGAAGACAAGCTACTTGCAGTGGCTTAGCGGGTACAAGTTCCCATTGTATGTAATCAATATTGTACAATATATTTATTTATTTATTTCTTGAAGTTTAACAAAAAATTCGCAAAAAAATGTAACCTACTGGGGTACCCCGTTCTAAGGTCACACTGTACATGGTTTTATATAAAGAATATGAATTTGTTCAAGTATATTTTAAGTTTGATAAAAAAATTTAAGTAAGATTTCTTAATTATAATAAAATATTACTAGAGGAACATGATAATGCAATAAGATTAATAAGAATTCTAAAAAAATGTTAGAAAACATGCCGTGACCGTTAAACCCTGTTTGGTTGCAATATCATATCTATATTCTTCCTTCCCATGTCCATAATCCATATCTTAATACTTTTTTTCAATTCGGTTCATTTTTTAATTGGTTTTTATTGCTAGAGGGAGGATGTTAAATACTTTTATAGAGAAATATTGCAAATTTCTTTGTCCAAATATATGTTTTTTAAACATCGTTTTTAAAAACGTCAAAAAATATATCCTAATTTTCGTGTTTAATATTCAGATTTGAAACGCCGCAATTTAATATAACAAAATTTGATATCGAACAAGTATAACAAGAGTGGATCTATGTCATTTACCATTTGGGAAAACTGTCTGAGGTATATGATGGAAGGGTATAAGAATGGGAATCTCTCTTAGATCCAGTGGTCTTTTTCTCTAAAGAGCGATTGTGCAGTGAATTCCCATAAAAAATGAGAATATCGGACTAAATTGCATTAAAAAATAAGAAAATTATAAACAGCGTGCCCCTCGTGAATCCACGTGAACGAATACTACGGTCGAAAAGCAACGCGATATTCCCATATAGGCTCACTATCCCAAGCAAATACTCCGTACAAAAAAAAATCAAAGCACACAATCCCCCTAACGTTGAGATTAAATAACCTAGGCCGAACCATGTTGAAGTTTGTGCCCAGCGCTAACGACGGAATGTTTAAAGACACGAGTGTCACGGCGATGCCCACTATCGGGCACTTTGTTGGCCGGCTGAACTTTGCACAATAAGGATGTAAGTTAAATATTATTATTTTACTTTCTATAATTAGTAGTAAATATTGTTTTTTTTTTCTTGTTCCTGCATTTCTCTAATCGTTTGCTTTTAATGGCTTTTGTAAATCTACTAGTAAAATGAACAGATTATAATGCATACTTTGTTTTCGTATTCAAAATTCAACTTTTTTTAGATAAGACGTTATATTCCTAAGTTTGTAAAGTTTGGACAAACGCCGTATTGTCTCAAGTGGCTAGTTATTATAGTACCCCTCCCACCAACTTTATTTAAATGATGTGACAGCCGCCGTATTCGATGATTCGCCCAACGATAACAGCAGTAAGTACATTTTTGTTAAAATATAATATCTTCTGCTATAATATAATGCTGCTTAGATCTATGTGAATACCGCACAAGAGACCCAACTGTCTGATGCCAGTGAAACTATGGCTAATGCCGTTTCAAGCAACGTTTCAATTCTGAATATTGATTTTTTACCAGGGCGAGAATCTAAGACTTTGGAACGTGCCACAAATGTGCGTTATTTTATTTTATTTCATTCATGTGTGAGGTAAAACATGTTAATTAAATAGAATTTATTCGGGATTTGAACCCGAGAACTCCGAATTAGCAGCTGATGAGCTCGGCCTTGGAGGATGTAATTTTTTTTGACATAACTAATAAAGCTATAAGAAAAAAAGATAGAATCATATTATGAAACATTCCACTTTATTACTTATTGTATAAACAAATCATTTAGGTACTCCTGTATCCCTACAATAATATCTATCCAAATATGTAAAAACCCACTTGGGTATATATGTATAATACATTAAATAAAATGAATTTACACCAATATATTACAGAGATTACAGACGTAAAATGGAGCGATGGGTCATGACTCATTTTGTTAAGAGCGGGAGTCACGGTACCAGCTTAACATTTTAGTACAACTCAATTGAACGACGACTCATTTAAGATCCGGCACATATTAAGAGCCGACTCCCAGTTCATGAGCTCATACCCCAGTTAATACGACTCCGAGCTCATACGGCTTCCAGCTCTCAGCGTATAGGTGTAGATACAAAACGTCCAGATGGCAGGTTGTCAGGCACCGTTCACGTAATGTATAGTGCCTGCACATGTATAAATGCGGTAATTATTCATATCTCTACACACGAACGTGTGAAGTCTGAATACTTTAAGATGCATCATGGCGCCAAATATTGAAAGTCCCACGGCCGTTGGCATAATTTAGTCTTGTAGAAGTTAAACACGTATACGATGATTGTTTTAAAATAAATTACATTATTTAAAGATGCATCATCGTAGAAATGCTTAAGAATACTATCTGAGATACGTTTTACTTTTTAGATAAATAAATAACCTTTCTTAAGTGGTTCCATGGTTTGTTAAAAAGAGTCGCAGTTCAATTGAGTCGTGGGACGGTTTACCAGGAGTCGTAGGCCGCACAAATGAATGGCTCGTTCATGAACGACTCATCGTTATTACAGTGAATGAGAAAATGTAAAAAAAATATATATGAACATTAGGAATAGATTAGGAATAACAGATAGTACAAGTAAGTAAACATTTGTACATTAATGATTTAAACAGACCCAAAAATTTGTATAAAATATGCAAGAAGTGAAAGGTCTACAGAACATTATCTTATGACTTGGGTTAAAAGATAGGCATGAAACTGTCTGCAAGTGACTTTCAACGGTCAATGCAGCATCATCGAGTGTCGTGTATCCCAGTTAACAGGGAGGGCACTGTTCGACGCCAGTACCTATGGATTATTATGTCATTCGCTGCACACTTTGAGCACAAGGCATTGACCAAAAAACCAAATATGCATCGATGATTTGCGTGCCTAATGGCCTCAAAGGACGCTTGCTAATAGCCACAGAGGTCACCGGATCGAATCCTGGACACTGTCACTCTGTTACAGTTAAACCTGCATTATTTTTACGGCCTCCATGGTTGAGGGGTAAGGCTCTCGACAACGAATCCGAAGGTCGCGGGTTCAAATCCCGGCGTACGCAAGTAAATTTTATTTAATTAATTTGTGTTGTTTCACAATTAATTCATTAAAAATAATATATAGTATTTCTGATGTCAACGGCGGTTTTTCTACCTCAGCCTGCAACCTAGTATTTAACTCTCGAGCATCTAGTAGGATTCTAACTGTGCCATCTTTCTTCAGCGTGAACGTCAGAGGGCTAGAAAACTGTGTAGCCTCCCTGCTGATTATTCCTAAAGATTCTAACTCACTTATTTTAGCATCTAGGTAGACGGTTTGCTTACAAGGTTGTCCCTGTAAGCAAAGGGTAAATCTCTCCACAAAGGGGGTCTCGTCAATCATTTGTATCTTGTGTGTGTAAGCATGAGTTAAACCTGGCCTATCAATGAATACATCCTGATGCTTTCCTAGTATTTATATTAATTTACCCTTTTCTTCAAATTCTAATTTCAAACCCGACACAAACGTCTCTATCCTACACATGAGGTTCGCCTTCTTATTTAAAGTAGTTTCGATTATATTTACGGTTTTAGTATTGGAATTAAATTTTTTATCATGAATTTCTTCCCCTGTTTCTAATCTACCTCTGTATATTTGCGCACGTTCCAGAGTGGAAGATACTCTCAGTATCGTCCTGGTGAAAGACCACCATCCAGAATTGAAACGTTGCTTGAATTGAACAAGATCTGTTAATTAAACCAGATTGGTGGACAGATCTGAATAGCCAGGCATTTTCCCATCTTCCACTATCCCCTCTCCTTCCCCTCCCCAGTACCTTCAGCCTCACAACATTCCCCAATTGGGAATGCCATCGTCTCATTGGCTGCAGACGGTTGGGACCAATTGGGACTCTTATCCGGTATTCATAAAAAAAAATATATAAAAAAATAATCCTAATTATAATACAGGGTTATTCAAAATGATCAACTCAATTCCGCACGTTCTTCTCTGATTGATACAGGCGGTCGATCTGGGATTTTTCCTTTACGAAGACACCAGTTTGCTCAAATTGTTTGTACCAACGACAAATCCACTTTCTAGTAGGGTTTTTTTTAAATTTTTTTATTTATTCATCCATACAATTTCAATGAACTATAAGGGTTATGGTACTGTGCCTGTCTCACTAGAAGAATCTGTATGGTCAATAAAGTTTACAGTTTACAATTTACAGTAGGTATAATGTTATGGTAAATTTTTTGAAGCATTAATTAAACAATGTGACATAAAGGCAGTGTCGTGTATAGCTCTATGATCAAAGGTAGGCTGTGTGTAGTTATTCAAATTCGGGTTGAATTATGCATTGAATATATGAAAACTGTTATTTTATTGCCTTACTTAAAATTGTAAAATTGTCATAAAGAATCAACTTCGAACAATTCTTTTATAAAATATTTTAAATTAATTTTGACCAAAAGTTCTATTATTTTGAACAATAGTTGGTTTTTTGGGGTAGGCACAGCTTGTGTGCCTTGATGGACTGCACGCCACTACTTATGGGGTTATTTTAAAAAAAAGCCATCGAATTTTGATCTGTCTTGGCTAGTGATCCAAATCATGTTATCCAATTTATATTTATCATAATTTGTGTTCAGTCTAATGTCCAGTGGAAGAACATTATTAACAAGGGGTTATGTGTTACCCGAATAATATTAACGTAAACAATTCAATTCATTGATATATTTTCGGATTCACTGGCCACATTTAAAAGGAGCATCTTGGCAATAATATAAACTGCTCAATGCGCATACATATGGCATCACGTCTATAATATGTAGATCACAACTTAACACATCTACAAATACATGCACACACACTTATACACTACACATGTCACCCGGTAAATAAATCAGAAATTACAAGGAAACATATGATAGGTACGTACTATGTAAATTTAATTTCTGGAAATTGTTTTTCGCTGTAAGTAATTTATTGCTTTGTTTCTATAATAAAATAAAATAAAATAACGAGAAAAGTAAATTGTAAAGTGTAATGATAGAAACTGTGTAGATACTGAGATGAAAATTACTTTTGGCAATCCATATTGATTGGCAGGACCTCATTATCTGTATTTTGCTTTTTTATAGTAATAAGCTATTTTTTAAACGGAGGTGAGTAAGATCGTTAATCATAAATAAAGGATCTAAGAAGCATTCAAAGACAAGGACTTCCGATTTCTGTAGGCAGTTACCAGAATTTAAAATAACATAAATCTCATCCGTAAATCAAACTAGAACGCACAGTGACTCTAAATTATGTAGCACGATTGTCGGGGTTTGTATTAAATCGGAATGTAGTTCTATCTGCTGCTGGATGGCCTTCCATACATTAATTAATTAATTAATTAATATATTTGTCAATGTTACATGATTTAAATAACATTACTTCATTTATGCACCCGTTATGTATCTACCCATCTGACCCCAACTGCCTACCTACTGCTCGAATTCCTCTAGCTATTGTTTACCTTAATCCTTTGACCAGAAAATGTCACCCAGTCCCCTTTGTTACATTATAAATACTCTAATAAAACTGTCCCAAAGGCAAAGCCCAAAGTCAATTGTAATTGCCAATGGTCATCGCTTAAAATATAATGGTTATTGTAATATTCCCTAAATTTGCAAACTAATCTATTGTTCTCGATCCTCAAAGACCTTTTTAGGAATTACCGCCAACTTTCTAAAATATCTCAGTGCAACTGTTTGAAAGTTCCTCTATTAACCTTCTGTGTCCTACATCCCGGGTTCATTCCTCTTCCATCATAGCTAGGGTACACTTCGTACCACAGCTCATTTCTTCCTAAATCTTTGCTAGAGTAAACTACGTGCCTAGTTCATAATTCTTTCATCTTTATATCTTACATCTAATAAAATACCTAAACAAAGTATCTGATTTTGTACTAAATCTATATCCCGAGCCAATAAGAAGGATATCAAATACAATAAACAAGTGAATAAACAAAGGTGCATTCAGTGAAGTACAGTTATTTGGTCCACAAGAACAAGTTGTATCTACATCGGTGTTAAAAACCGTAACTGTACGTAACACACCCGATTAGTTAAAGAAATGTTCATGAAAGGACGATAATAAGTATTTAAAATCACAATACAAAAATAATAACCATCAAATATTTACATAATTTCAACTACTTACATAATTTCTCAACTATTTACATAATTTCAATTTTTTACATAATTTCAACTATTTACATAATTTCAACTTTTTACATAATTTCAATTATTTACATGATTTCAACTATTTACATAATTTCAATTATTTACATAATTTCAACTATTTACATAATTTCAACCATTTACACAATTCAACTATTTACATAATTTCTCAACTATTTACATAATTTCAACTATTTACATAATTTTAACTATTTACATAATTTCTCAAGTATTTACATAAATTCAAATATTTACATAATTTCAACTATTTACATAATTTAAATCATTTACATAATTCAACTATTTACATAATTTCTCAACTATTTACATAATTTCAACTTTTTACATAATTTCAACTATTTACATAATTTCAACTATTTACATAATTTCAACTATTTACATAATTTCAACTATTTACATAATTTCAATTGTTTACATGATTTCAACTATTTACATAATTTCAATTATTTTCATAATTTCAAATGTTTACATAATTTTATTTACATTTTATTATTTATTATTGTGTACTTATAACTATTTGCATAATTTTGTGTACTTATTATTATTTACCTATTTTTATTATTATGTACTTATTACTATTTGCTTATTAATATTTACTTATTATTATTATTTAATTATTATTATCTAATTAGTATTATTTATTTACTATTATTTATTATTATTTGACGGCCTCCATGGTCGAGGGGTAAGGCTCTCGACTACAAATCCGAAGGTCGCGGGTTCAAATCCCGGCGTGCGCAAGTAATTTTTATTTAATTAATTTTGTGTTGTTTCACAATTAATTCATTTAAAAATAATATGTAGTATATTTGCGCACGTTCCAGAGTGGAAGATACTCCCAGTATCGCCCTGGTGAAAGACCACCATTCAGAATTGAAACGTTGCTTGAAATGGCTTTAGCCGTGTTTGGTGACCAGACCTGAATAGCCAGGTATTCCCCACCTTCCTCTTCCCCTTCTCCTTCCCCTCCCCAATACCTTCAGCCTCACAACATTCCCCAATTGGGAATGGCATAGTCTCACTGGCTCCAGACGGTTGGGAGTAGTTGGGACTCTTGTGAGGTATTCATATAAAAAAAAAAAAAAAAAATTTACTTATTTAATACTTACTAATTTTTATTACTGTATTAGTATTTACTTATTATTATTTACTTATTATTTACGGATTATTATTAAATTGTAAAGCCGCTCATCTCAACACAGGATTGTCCTAGTGAGATGAGTGGCTAATGTTTTTGTTTTCATAATTAAATTTAAAAATAATATAATAAATAAATAAATATTTTCCGTGTTTTTAATATATTTTTAGGAAAACAGCGAATCACAATCAAGATTGTCAGTTGACGAATTGAATGCCCCCTACTTTATTTCAGATGACGAACTAAGTCAAATCTCTCTTTCCAGGAAGAGCCAGTGGTAATGGCAACTTCCTCAGCACCCTGGAAAGAACGACTGAAACTGAGAACGCCCTGATTCCGGGCATTGTCCTCAACCTTAGGCTTAAATACATTTTGCTTTGCTGCAGTTCCGGTTCTCTCGGGTGACAGGTGTCATTCAGAGAATGACATTCTTTAAAAATATCGATATTGGCGTAGTTTTAACAAAAGAAAAACTCTGTATTTTCCCAAATATTGACTTTTAACATTATCACTGAGTCATTTGTCGTATAATAATGCTATTCAATGGACCGAATTAACGAAATTGCGATGTTTGTAAAGTACCTATGCCAAAAGCCCGAAATGTCAGATAAAAGTGATTTTAATTCTAAAAATTATAATATATAATTAAGTAATAATAAACTACCCATGGTAAGTATGTGTGATGTACCTATAATTATTAATAAAACTCTAATAATTAAATTACAAACTCCTTTAAAAATGTATTGTCATTACCATGTAATCGGAATCGCAGTTATGAAAACAAAAAAAAAATAACCCTAATGCTACGGCCACACAATCGCCCAATGTCCCAACCCGAACCCGGTTTGGAGTTGCGACGTTGGCCGATTGTATAGTGACTATAAATCGAGCAACTGCGCGATCGACCAACGTTCCGACTACGAACTCCAAACTAGTGATGCCATTTTAGTTAAAATCTATCAATCTACCGATATTCATAGAAATTCTACCTAAATTTATTATTGACACAATTCGTTACTCATTAGGTACTCATAACACTGGAAAAAAATAATAGCGATCGAAGAAATAATAATTATCAAATCACCCATCCGTTGTTTCTTGAACTTCGCGATAAAAAACGTCTTGTCACATGTTTTTGTCTTTCAAAATATTAGAAAAATATGACGAATTTTAATTTTATAATCCTCACCGCTTGTCAAGGGTTTTTCAGATATTTTGGGGCTCCTGACCAGAAGTGGCTACCAACTTCTACAGTGGGGCGCACTTGCGATTTGTACAGGGTCAGCAGTTGTATATTATTAAAATATTTGCGGACTCTGTACAATACCCCAAGCTTCTGTGAGGATAACATTACTCTGACTTCGATGGAGCCCCCATACCTGAGCTGGTCACTTAAGGTTATGCCAAGCATATCAATGTAGAGTTTGTTGGGAAGATTGCTTCCATTAGAGGAGACTTGATGGTCATTTCGATCCCTTTTAGACGTAATCAGATATGGTTGGGTCTTTGAAACATTAAATTCTACTAACTAACTAACTAACTAACTAACTAACCATCACGCCGTTTCCCCGCAGGGGTAGGCAGAGAGGACGGACCGCCAAACAACTCGATCTTGGCATACACCTCTTGCTTCATTCACATTCATACATCGTCTCATACATTCTCTTCTATTATTCCGACTTCTGACATGGCCCGACTCAAGTATTTGATTCACTTGATCATGCTATGTCTTCCTCGGACGTCCTCTTCTTCTTCTTCCATTCACATTCGCGTCATACATTCTTCTTACACTCATTTCTTCGTTCATTCGCTCCACATGTCCAAACCATCTAAGCGTCTTTTTCTTAATCTTACTCATTACGCTTACATCAGCCTTGCGTTCTTTACGAATTTCAATATTTTTCACATGATCATACGTGGTTTTACCACACATTCGTCTCAGAGATCTCATTTCTACGGCATTCAGTTTACTTTCATCCTTCTTCTGCCAATTCCATGCCTCACTGCCATACATCAGGGTTGGTATCAGCACTCCATTGTGGACTGCTGGCTTCGCTTCTTTTTTTTAGTGCCAACCGCGTTCAGTCCTCCATTAATGGAGTTTCCTGCATTCACCCTTCTTTCAATATCCCTATCAGTCTTTCCATCTCTCGTAAACATACTTCCCAAATATACAAACTCATCGACCTGCTCCAAGTATTCGTCATTCACAACTATATTGCACACTGTTTTCACAATCTCTCTTTCAAACACCATGACTTTAGACTTACTTACATTCATCATTAGCTCGTTCTTCATGCATACTTCATTCATCCTAGATACGAGGGACTGTAGATCTTCCACACTGTTAGCAATCAGCACCGCATCATCCGCATACAACAGGCAACATACTTTCAGATTACTCATTTCCGCGCCCAAGCCCACCTCTTTCAATTCTTGAATACAATTATCCATGTATAGATTAAATAACCACGGTGACATTACGCAGCCTTGCTTAACACCTTTTGTGATGTCAAACCACTCCGTAAAATCACCGTTTACCCTAACACATGCAACGCTTTCCTCGTACAGAGACGCGATTGCCTGTATGAGTTTCGTATTCACTTCATACTTGGACAATACCTTCCATAATTTTTTCCTATCAACTCGGTCGTACGCTTTTTGTAGATCTACAAAGGCACAGAAGAGTTTCTGGTTTTTAGAAACTTCTCCATTAGCATACGCAACGAGAAAATCTGATCCATACACCCCCTTCCGCTCATAAATGCACCTTGCACATCCCATATTTTATCTTTTGTTTTCGTTTGCACCCTTTCAATCAATATCCTACCATACAACTTTCCAACTGAACTTAGCAGGCTAATAGCCCTGTGATTTCCACATTCAATACGTGACCCTTTACCTTTGTATAGAGGCATGATCACAGCCCTCCTCCAATCTAATGGCGTGTAACCCTCCTCTAAACACTGGTTAAAAAGCTTGCATAACCATGTGAGAATTATACGGCTATCTCCTTTAAAGTATTCTACAGCAATATTGTCGAAACCAACAGCCTTACCATTCTTCATACATTTAATCGCTCTTTTTATTTCATCTATGCTGATTTTGGGATCATTCATGCCATCGTCATTCATACCTGATTCGCCACTGGAACCACTTTCAGTCGGGTTGCTTTCAAAAACCTCTTCAAAGTATTTCATCCATCTCACTTTTATTTCTTTCTCATTCGTTAACATTTTTCCCTCTTTTGATTTTATCACTTTCATACATCCGCTTTCTGGACCATTTCGGGACTTTTTGACCTCCTTCCAAAACAGTTTAATTTTTTCTTGGAAGTGTTTTGTCATTATTATTCCTTCTTCCTCTTCCAGACGATTCTTTCGTTCTTTCACTCCAACACTTACTCTTTTCTTACATCCCTTGTATACTTCTTTCGCTTTGTTCCGTTCTTCACTAGGAGCATTGCCAGTCGCTATCAGACATAACCACGCTTTCTTCTTCTCTGAGACCAGTACTTTAATTTCATCATCCCACCATGCATCGCCTTTCTTCCTACCTTGCGTACTTATTCCACATTCCTCTCTAGCAGATTCAGAGAGACTCACTTTTATGTGGTTCCATGTTTCATCTATACTAAGACCGTTCATTTCCTTCTCATTCAATCTCCTCTCTACACAACTCTCATACAAACTTCTCACAATATCGTTTTGTAGTTTTTCTATTTTGACTCTTGTTGGAGTCGACACCGTTTTCACTTTAGAGCGCCAGCCGCGGAAGAGGTTTACTCTCGACACAACCAGGAAGTGGTCGGTTTCAACCTCAGCCCCTCTGAAGACTCTTGTGTCTTCGGTAACAGCTCTCAACCTAGAGTCAATTACCACAAAATCAATAATTGACCTCTCATTTCCTCTTTCCCACGTATATTGGTGGATGCCTTTATGATCGAAGAAGGTATTCGATACAAATAGGTTCCACTCTAAACATACTTCAAGTATTCTGTTACCATTGTCATTCGTTCTTTTATCCTATGAGGTTATTTTTACCCCAAGAGGAGACCCTCTCTAGGTAACCGTCCATTCTCTTCTTCAAAGCCCTCCGAGCCGTTGGAATGTGTGTGCCCTTTGGGGGCTTGTCAAACAAAAAGCTATCATGGACTGTACCGTCATCCGTGTAACAATGGATTGGTGCACATGTTAAGAGATCATTGATGTGCATCAAAAACAATGACAGAGACAGAACCAATCCTTGTGGGACGCCAGCATTTATTGAATGCGAGGAAGAGACAAAACTGTCAGAAACCGTTTGAATCGATCTCTCCCTCATCGCATGATGGTTTTCTGGTGGTAAAATTTTCAATTTATTACTATCATGTTTTAAAGAAGTTTTGCGGGACTTGGATCCGGTTTAAATAAATTAATATTTGTAATAGAAGTCAATGAATTAGCCTGCCCTTGGTACGCTTGTACCACCTATCGCGTAGTATCGGCCGCACGATGTAAACCATACGTGCATTGAACATAATATCGACAGTTACAAGCATTGAATAATGTCAAATCGAAATACACTTGTTGTTTCTGAATCGGTGACCAGGCAAATCAACACGCGTACGAATCGGCACACTTTTTAAAAGCGATATAAAGTCATCGACAGAATGAAAAAAAAAACTAACCTAACCCAGATCACAATTTTTTTCTAAATTTTATCTTCTTTAATAATATTAACTAAATAACTCACTAACCAACCATCACGCCGTTTCCCCGTAGGGGTAGGCAGAGAAGACGGACCGCCGAACAACTCGATCTTGGCATACACTTCTTGCTTCATTCACATTCATACAACGTCTCATACATTCTCTACTGTTTTTCCGACTTTTGAAATGGCCCGACACAAGTATTTGATTCACTTGATCGTGCCATGTCTTCCGCGGACGTCCCCGGCTTCTGTTTTCATTAACATTCGCGTCATATATTCTCCTTACACTACTTTCATTCGCTCTACCATACATGAAAAAATCATCTAAGCGTTCCACATATAAATTAAACACGTGTACAAATCTACAGTTTTATTCTGAGCTTGACGAAATTTTGCAAACTTGACATTATAAACAAGAGGAAGGTCACTGTCTATATGTTATTTCGAAAACCACCCCCATCCACCTTTCCCACTCTTAAAGCCAAGTGTTGGTAATTCTTGATGAAATTTTGCACACTTGACGTTCAAAATAAGAGGAAAACTACTGGGTGGGAGTAGGGAAAGGGTTTTTAGAAGAATGTACACATTTAAAGGAGTTATACTGTATATGTTAGTTATTTTGATTAATAGTTAGTTTTACAATAATACATTATATTTTTCATAGTTTCTTGAAGGACTTGAGCTTTAAATCTACAGCAACAATTTATTCCATTTCATATTCCATGCGTATACCCGCAAACAAATTCATTTCTGTATTTAAAAGTATTATGTGAAAAAAAAGTTTATTTTTGTCAAAAATATTAAAATTGGCAGCGCCATCTGTGAGTGCGTATTACTTTTCTTTTAGCCTCAAGGTGTTCATTACAGGAAATGAAGTCAAAGCTAAGACATGTTACCAGAATCTTACTTGTATTTTCAAATAGAAGTTTTTTGTTTTGATTTGCGGCCCTAAAGGCGCAGTGCCAGGGAAATTTATTTTAGACACAATGCGATTTTTCGCTATCCTGATATTGCATTGTATCTAACGATAGTGTGCAAACCAGAGCCATAGTCCACGATTTGTGCCTAAGCGGAAAAGCTATTGTTTTCCAGATTGGGCGTCTGGAAGCATTCATTTCCATTTTAGTAATATAATATATGATACAGAGTTACCAATGTTAAATAATATTGCAGGTGTGTAAAAATAAAATGCGAAAATTGATATAACTTTGTAAGGGTTAAGAATTGGATCACCACATGTTTGGTCATTTTCTAGGGCAATGTGCCCTACCTAATTTTTAACGAATTACTTGAAAAAAATATTGCTTTCAATACAAACAATTGAGTTCGCGTTTAGCGGCAAAGTTACAAGGTGGCGTGTAATTTTGCAATGATTTCTGCCAACTTTTGACACATCTTATTAACAGAGATCCTGGATACATTTTACCTGCTAGTGGGGCATATCCGAATATTGGGTCCTCTGCGCATGCGCATTCGGAATTGCATTATTTTTCTATGGGAACCTTTTGTATGGGAACCGGGCTCAAGTACATTTTGCCCTAGTATGTTATTTCGTACCGTACATATATTTGAAAATAGATAAATAAAAAATAAAAAAAGTATTTTCAATCTACAGCTGATAAAAATTCTGTGTTTTCTTTTTCCAATAAGGAACTCTAGTATATTAATAAAAATAAAATTATCAATAAATACGTTCTAACTTAAATACCAGTTTTTGTTTCTTCCAAAGTTACGGTTTTCATAGATGAAATATTTTTCAAAGTTTCAATTGTTCAAAACCCGCCAAAAACGCTCCAAATCTATGGACGATTGGTTTTGACTTGGTTTTGAGGTTTAAATGTCAAATATAAAAATAAATAAAAACAAGGATGATATCTATACGTTAAATAATTTTGTATTATATACGTAGTAAACCATAACTAAACATAAGTAATAAAATTATGTAACTTTTACAAAGTTTTGCTCAAAGAATAATAATAATATTTAACATTAACATTAACATTATCATAATATCCGTATTAACAATTGGTTTTCCCATGAATATTCTTATGTCTTTTAATAGAACAGTTTTTTTATATTGAACCACAATTATAGAGCTTAAAGCCACCTAAATTAAGTTTAAATGTCGCAATTATTGAAGAAAAAAACATATTTAAAATACAAACAAAAGCGAAAAATAAAAATGACCATACAAATCCAAAACCAGAATACGCACGTCAGATGTTCCAAATGTAATGGTACCAACATAACATAGTGTTTTTATGAGATGGTTTTTTATTCACTTTTAAATAAAGATTTATACATTTTACGTATAATTACAGATTTATAATAAAACTAAATGCATTCGGAATGGGCGTTTGCTGATCTATATGTATATATGTATTTTAAACGGTAATATTTTAGCCCTAGCCCTATGGGTATAATATTATGTAATTTTTTTTATGAATATGCACCTAAGGAGTACTGTATGAGTAATATTAAGAATAAGCAAGAATGTATGTAATATGTTAAGAATGTATAAATAGAATGTAAAAGTAGCACTGTAGGAATACCACTGAATGGAGTTATTTAATCATGTTTAAGTTTATTTAGAGTAAAGCGCACTTGAAGTGAAATCACACAAAACTGCGCTATATAAATGCTTTGTTATTATTATTATTATTATGGGTCGTGGTAGGGGTAATACATCAGAACCTCATAACTTTCCTCGAAACCATTCATTCCCCGGGCGACGCTGGGTATTTCAGCTAGTAAACAATATATTTACTTTAAGCCGACCGAAAAATGCTTTGTAGCACAGAGCAAATAATACATAGAGATGACCTAACACGCAAAGAGAAGAAACCAAAATAAGGGGGGGCGGTAAGCTTAGGCGGGTCATGGTCATTTGATTTGCGAATAAACGCATCCGGACAGTCTCCAGGCAACTCGCATTGCATTGCAAAGAGTCAGTATTTCCTCTCCGAAAAGCAAATCTGCTAATGATCAACTCGTCCTTTTTATAATTGTGTGGAATTTATGGCAATCTCCTTTATTCCCGTAGCTGACTAACCCAAACAGCCAATAAGTAAAATAGAAAATAAGAAAAGGGTTCGGCATGTTTACAAAAACCGAGCAGTTTGTTGGAGTATTTAGTTTTACCCTCTTTACAAATGCTTTTAATTTGCTTACCGCAGTGAAAGAAACGTGGACGGCTTCGATTTCGTATCACTAAAACTGTTAATGTATTATATAATTCAAAACTAAAATACAGTAAAAAAACGGTTATCTGTGGAATAGTTTTGTAATAATAATATAGTTTTGAGCACAATAAACCATAATTATTGTTTTATTCCTTAAAATCTTCGAATGATCGCTCGCCACCAGACAATACACGAATTATGGCGTCATTCGACCGGTCAGTGGCTGATTTGGCATCGTGTTTGGGTCTCACCCAGACGTCGTGAGTTCAATTCCTCGGCTGGCTAAGTCCTCCATTACGACACAAGCAACATCTTCCGCTTACTGTGATGGTAGTAGGAGATTTTCAAATATTATCAGGTTATTCGTAACCAGGGAATGTTTGTTTTTTTTTATATGAATACCACACAAGAGTCCCAACTGCTCCCAACCGTCTGGAGCCAGTGAGACTATGGCATTCCCAATTGGGGAATGTTGTGAGGCTGAAGGTATTGGGGAGGGGAAGGAGAAGGGGAAGAAGGAGGTGGGTAAATACCTGGCTATTCAGATCTGGTCACCAAACACGTCTAAAAGCCATTTCAAGCAACGTTTCGATTCTGAATGGTGGTCTTTCACCAGGGCGATACTGAGAGTATCTTCCACTCTTTGTCTTTCTTTTAAAAAATAAAAAAATGTATTCATGCCTAAATTTTAGTTGTCAAGTGGTCTATTACGGCACGCCTATTCATTCGGACTTCAGTGGTTTGTAGGTAAAAAATATAATGTCAAAAAATATGAGAGTACTTCGTGTCTACAACTGAGTACCAGCATAAAAATTTGTACCGAAATAAAGTTCTCCTGTCGGTTTACTCACAATTAATATGCGTACCTCTCCTCACTGTTGGGTACCTGCTTGGCACGTTCGATATTAAATAATGTTAATTAGACGAGTAAGTACTTACCAGTACTGAGTAGGTACTTTAATATTACATTCGTCTAAATATAATATTATTTTGCGTGGCGGCGAGATGAAAGGATTTTGAAATGTTGGCCGTTGATCTATTTACAAAATTTATGTATTGCAAAGTTTTGGGCAACGAGACACTTTGGGTAAATCCCGGCCTTGCTCGGGATTATTATTTTAAGTTATGAATTCTTGATTGACGTTTGGGTGCCATAATTGATTTGACAGCGAAAGTAACTACCTCTGAACAAAGAAACATTAATTTGTAAATTTTATCTGATTCCAAACATTTATTTTTTCAAAATATATTTAAATAATAACCTTCTTAAGTAGGTACCTAATTGTGTTTTCATTTTGAAAATATTCTACCCAAACAAACCTCCTTTTTGGAATGTGTAATCTATGGCTAACCATAGTGGTATATCTACGGGCTACCGCAATACAACATGGCGGGTTTAATGTTTTTCATACTAATTTTAAAACATTATAGCAACAGTTCTACATATTGTGTTTTGTTCAAACTAATCTCTATGTTAAACCTTCCCGACACTAATAAGAACAAACTGTGCTATTTTCAGAGAAATTAGTTAAGTAATTTTTTAGAAAATCGAGGACAAACAGACAGACACACATTCATTGTATATATATGTATATAGATGATAAGGTTGTCATATTAATATTTACATTCTTAAAGTACCTATTACGTATGTCCATACAATATTTTATTCATTTTGTCTGAGAATGCTTCTTAACCTAACTGAATGTATGTGTGACTAATAATAAAAACTAATAACAAGTGTGTGGAGAAGTGTAGAGAAGTTATTAAATCAAGAATTGTAATTTATTATAGATATAAGTTTAAATAAAAAAAATAAGTGTAGTTTTAAAGTAATTTATATCATCATTGAAGAAGATAATATTAACACATCCCAAATGAACCACGAAACCGAAAAAACAACAGAAATTAAAAGATTTCAGTCACATCTGGGACTCGAACCCAGGACCTCTACCTATCCGGGGTAACCGCTTAACCAACTTAGCTAATGAGACCAGTTCAATTTACGCATTTACACCGATATCATACTTCAAGTTCAAGACTTGTTAATATTATCCTCCATTTTTATAAATCCCATATTATTGGCTGCTATCCTTATGATGATTGCAAAGTTTCATCCTGAACTCAATTGCAATCGGAATAGAGTCTCGGGTATACCTACCCGATTTTTATTTATATGAGACATCTATTGACTTATTTTAGAAGTCTGGAAAGAAACACTCAATTTATTTTTCTTTTTAATTTCTGTTGTTTATTCGGTTTCGTGGTTCATTTGGGATGTGTTAATATTATCTTCTTCAATGATTAAATATTAAAATGAGGTTTACAAACTTCAATAAGTTATAAAAAATAAATTGAATAATTTATATCACGCTAAGAAAATTTTATATATTTATCTTGCATGTTAGTAAAGAATCATGACCCCTGTCTGAGTCTATTAATTTTTCATAGTGGATATATTTGTGATCGCGCGAGTAATTGGAGAGTTATTCGCTGCATTAGTGTTGTTCGCTTCTACATAAAGAAGCGTAGTGTGCCTATTCGGGACTACCGACTTTATTATTTAACAGGTTATGTAGAAACAATAGATCTGACAAAGTACGTGTTTACATTAATAGTATTACTCATATTTGAAAAGTATCGAGACAAAGCCGGCAGTGTACAAATCAGTGTATCGTCCCACGCTTACTTATGGTCACCAGATCTGGATGTTGAACGAGAGAACACGTTCCAGGGTTCAAGCTGCCGAAATGAGATTTTTGAGAAGAGTTGCAGGAATTATAACATGGGACCGAATAAGAAGCTCGATGATTTGGAAGGAGCTAAACATCGAACCACTGCTACTCTTCATAGAAAAGTCGCAACTGAGGTGACTTGGGCACGTATTAAGAACGCAAAAAGGAGTGCTATTCCAGAGGGAAGACAGACACAGATAAGATAAGCAACTCCAGAAGCTGTGCGAGGAGAGGCTGGACCGGATGCCGCTGACGTAGCGCAGGATAGGGACGCCTGGAGGCGCCTTGTCGATGCGATGGGTCCCCAACCCGAGTAGGACAAGGGGAAGAAGTGTACTAGTATGTATGTGCATAATTAAAAACATTCCTCTTTAGATGATCTAAATAAGGTGATATTATTATGTATGTTCTGTTGTGTAAAGAAGGGAAGGGGATGGGGAAGGTTAGGTTGGAGGAAAGCCCCTAAGTTGGAAAGCCAGTGTGGTGTAAACTGGGAGTGTCAGGGAGAGGGGAAACGGGGAAGAGGAAGGTTGGGTTACAGGGGAAGTTATGGGAGACAATTAAAATCTGCAGGACTTACCCTGTAGGTGGTTTCCTCGATGTTGAAGTCTGCTCCGGACATTAGCCTAGCTCAGATCGGCAGGGGACATCAACTTCTTATCATTCAGGGTCGCGAATCGATCGCAATCTTATAATTGGGTTGAGGGCGTTTCTATTTCTACGTTAAATTAGTACAGGGAAGTGTTTTCAAACTCGGTGTTTATTGCAACTCAGACAAACATGATGGGTTAAGAATAAACGTATAGACAGTAAAAAGGGTCTTAATCTAGGTAGGATTCTATTGTAATCTCTCTCTCTTTCTGATTGGTATCTCTAACCGAGTTATGCTCTGCAACAAACAAGGGATTAAATCAACACATTATGGGCAGATGGGAATTTCAGCTTACATGTGTTCAGGTCGAATGGCGGGGTGGCTGGCTATGACGCCAAGGCCGGACATCGTCACACTGAGTTTAATGACACTACTTGAGTGCTTAGACAGCAAGAGGCAAGTCTAGCTGCGGGTGTCAGCCCGCCTGCATTGTACTTGCTCGTAAATAAATAATAACAGAATGGCAGCCTCTTTCTCAGAGACGCAGTTCAGAGAAGCAGTTATCTCTTCGGGTTCCAGACGGGAAGTGAGAAGCGCGGCAAGGAGCGGTTCCACAGCGCCGTGGGCGCTCGTGTCGCATGCTCCTGTTTTGTTAATTTATGATCTGATTGGTTTAATTGGACGCTCGAATCGCCTGATTGGTTAATTTATGGAGGGAAATGATGTGATTGTTTGCCAGGCTTATTTGCCAAGACAAGTCGCTAGAACTCATCTCAGGGCGAACCTTTTGTTACATAACAGTTCTTTGCTTTTTGCATTCCCATCCATTTAGAAAATATATTATTTGTTTTTCAAATTCACAGAAAAATATAATTGAATTGTAGGCATCATAACCATAGTTTTGTCGAATAAGTGTTAAATATGTTATTTTAATTTAATTTAATTTTTATTTATGTTTTTATATTATATTTCTACAGCGTGTAATTTTTTATTCTTAAAATGTATTCTTTTTATATGGCAGACAGAGTATTGCACTCACCGCTTTGTTCTGCTCAAATAAAACATTATTATTTTTATTACAACAACACAGAGACGCATTGCTTGTATAAAGGACGTTTCTAACTTGTTATTTGAATTCAGAAAAAAAATCCTATGAAAATGTAAAACAGCTAATTCATAAAATTAAGGTTATTATTAATCCATGTACACAAAAACCAAGAAAATCTTTAAAAAATTGGTCACAAATATATTCCAAGAAGTCTCACCAGAAAGGATCTCCTTGTCCCGAGGAGAAATACTGCAAAATATTAAAAGATATATACATATCTGGGACCTAAAATATATAGTAAAATTCCCCAACAAATAAACATTAAACCTGCATAACGCCATACATCGGAATATGAGTAAATTATTTTAGTTACCTTGAACGATGCGATCCTGAAGGTGACTGAAGGAACCAAATACCTAGGACACATACTCACCAGTACTCTGGTGGATGATGATGATATTGACAGGCAAAGACGAGCTCTCAGCGTAAAATCGAACATGCTCAGCAGAAGATTTCGCATTTGTAGTACCGCTGTGAAAAGGACTCTCTTCCTTGCCTTCTACGCAACGTTGTACACCTGCGAACTCTGGGAAAACTATACAAAGAGCAGTGTGAAAAGACTTCGTGTAATATACAATAACGCCTTCCGCATAATGTTTGGTCTCCCCAGATACTGCAGCGCTTCCAGTATGTTCACGGAGGGGCTAGTTTCCGGTTCTGCAGCCCTTATAAGATCCAGAGTGGCAGGAATGAGGGAAATAATGAACAGCTCCAGGAATATCCTCACCATGGAGGCCCGCCTCAGTCCAGCCTCCAGTATCGACGCATACTGGAGAAAGATATTAGCCCCTCACAATTTAAATGCCGCAGCACCTTAAAGGCTTTATTTTCATATATTTATTTTATTTTTGATTTACGTGTGATATATCATTCACCTACTATCTTATCATTATTTTATTTTTAAACTAGTACAAATTTTGTATATTTTTTATAAATATTGTATGTATATTTTGTATGGAATATGTGGGAATGGGTAGAACCTCTCCACATACCGGAATCAACATTTATTATTATTATTATTTTATTTTATTAATACTCGTCTTCAAACCATGTAAGCATAATGGATAAGATTGCGTTGACAGCTGGCAGCTATACCGTATGGCTCCTCAGTTTTTGGCGGTAGATACAAAAATTCAATAGCTAAAAATCAATTTTCGTAAGAAATTTTAATATTATAAAAAAACCGTTTATCAAGTTACATTAATTTTTAAAAAAATTGCGAAATTCTTTACTGAAGAAAAAAATATATATATACAAATTGTCCTTCTGACGGGTATCGTTCAGTACGGATGACGTCACGCGCACATCCTCCTGCTACCTCTCGGATTCTGGCAGTTTAGGTGGCGTTTAAAAAATTCAAACTTTGTCAATTAATTTAACTATGAAAACGAAATTTAATAAAAATACCTGTATTTATGTTTGAATGTGAATATTGACTAATTAAAAAAAACTAAAATTCCGTATTGGCTTGGGTGGAGGGGGGGCTGAAAAATTATTAAAAAAATGTGACTTAAGTTTATTCATACCTATTATTCATAAGGCACTTAGTAAATAGATGCAATAAAAACAATAATTATAGAATATTACAGCGCGCCTAACTGGAGCATTTGTTTCCTTAGGACAGGAAATCCGCCTAGCTGGGAACTAACATCGACTTGACTTTGTTGCTTGTGTCGTAATGGAGGACTTAGGCAGTCGAGGAATTGAACTCACGACGCCTGGGTGAGACCCAAACGCGATGTCAACGTAGCCACTGACCGGTCTAATAAATTAAATAAAAGTCATACAGTGGTAATAGGCACCCCGCTCACTGGGTAGAGAAGATTATCTTCACATTTATGCTCCTCTAACCACAGTTGACACAGAAAGAGCGAGAAATATTCCCTGGCACTGTACGGAAAAAAATACATTACGACATTCTGCACAATACCCTTTCAAAATATCCAACCGAAGTAGTACGTACGACCACATTGATGCACGAGTATAAAATGTATCTGGAGCATCTCCTGTCCCGATCCTATCTTCCTCTTCATCTCCCCTCTTCCTTCATATTTTGTTTTTTCTTTATCTTTTTAGCTTCATAAATAAAATATAAATATTTAACCACTGTTAGCACAAGAAACTTTGTTGGCTTACATTCTGTTAAACTTCCTTTGTATATATATTTGTATTAAAAGGCTGTTTGTTTCTTAGCATACAAATAAATATACGGATGGGATGTCTCTGAGGGGTAGAGGTAACACAGATAAGGAGCCACTAAATATCTCACCAATCTGGCAAGGAAATATACTGCTTGTGGCGTCGCAAGTCAGATACCTGGGGCATATCCTTACATGAGACATGAACGATACGGAAGATATGGAACGACAAAGAAGAGCCATTAATTAATACACGCGCCGGAATGCTCTCAAGGTGGGTCTACTACTGTAGCGACGATGTCAGGAAACTGCTTTTTAAGACATACTGCGCTACCCTATACACATCTGAGCTGTGGTCGCAATACTCAGCGGCGCAATGGGACAAGCTGAGGGTGTGCTACAACACATACAGGCTACTTCTGCAACTTCCGCAGTTCTGCAGTGCCTCTACGATGTTCACTCGAGGGAGGGTCCACTCATTCCCCGCCTTACTTCGCCACCGACTAGCCAGCTTCTGGGGCAGGACCCGGAAGTCAACCAACGCCATTGTTGTGGCTGCATCCGAGTGGCTCAGCTCTCCATTCAATGAGCGATTGATGCAGATGATGCGACTACCACCCAGAAAGACGATCCCTTAAATTAAATTAATTTATTAATTGATAAACTAAAGTTCTTAAAAACTTAAGACAAGATTTTTGTGCATAGCGCAAAGGGTAACAATTATTTTTATAAACAATAATTATTAGCCTTTAAATTTTATTATGATGTAGTTATCATTTTCGTATTTATTTTATTTTTTCTGTTATTATATTTTATATTATTATTCAACCTTTCAAATTTTATTATATTCATTTCTCTGTTTATATTTGTATATATTTCATGTTTATATATGCAGACTGGGTTTGCACTACCCACCCAGTCCTGCTGGATTAAAAACTTAAAAACTCGTAAATAAATATCGACCTCAAAACTTTATTCAAACCATCCATAACCCGGGCAACACCGGGTACTTCAGATAGCACATTATGATCATTAAAATCCTTTGATTTTGCTTCTCACGCTTTTGTCAATAATTAATTATTATTTTATAAAAAATGAAAGTCAACACAAATTCTTCTTAAACTATACTAGATACGTACAAACAAATTAATTCGCACAGTAAATATTTAACTTAAGTAGGTACATGGTATACGAATATACTAACCGATTAGTATTGCATAAGTAATATCGTTCAACCTTGAACTTGAAGATTGGTCGTTGATATTTATTTTTATATTTTTGAGAATACCGCACAAGAGTCCCAACTGCTCCCAACCGCCTGGATCCAGCGGGACTATGGCATCCCCAATTGAGGTATGTTGCAGTGGCGGTTCGTTATCTTTTTAACTGGGGGTTTAATCAGAAATTCACGAAAATGTATCATATTTAATCAAAATGTACTCGCTGTTGTTTTCCTTCGGTGAATCGTCCAATAAAGCGGCAATCACATCATTTAAATAAAGTTGGTGGGAGGGGTACTGTAATAACTAGGGACATGAGACAATATGGTGTTTGTCCAAACTTTCTTAACTTAGGAATATAACGTTTTATCTAAAAATATATTGAATTTTTAATAAGAAAACAAAAATATGCATTATAATCTGTTCGTTTTACTAGTAGATTTACAAATGTCATTAAAAGCAAACGGTTAGAGAAATTCAGAAACAAGAAAATAAAAACTTACAAATATTTACTGCTTAACTATAGAAAGCAAAATAATAATATTTAACTTGCATCCTTATTGTGCAAAGTCCAGCCGACCGGTAAAGTAACCGATTAGGGGCCATCTCGGTGACACTCGTCAAACTTCTGAGGTCACCTGTCTTTAAACATTCCGTCGTCAGCGCTGGGCACAAACTTCAACATGGTTCGGCCTAGGTTATTTAATTTCACCGTCAGGGGGATTGTGTCGTTTTGGTTTTTGCGTATGAAGTATTTGCTTGGGATCGTGAGCCCATATGTGCTGAATCCATTCAGTGCGGTATATATTGGAGTGTCGCGTTGCTCTTCGACCGTAGTATTCGGTCGCGTGGATATTAAATGTGGAATTTTAACGGAGCGCTGTTTATAATGTGTTTATATTATTGTGCAAGATAGTCTTATGTTAACATATTTTTAATGGGGGTTCACTGCACAATCTCTCTTTAGAGTAAACCGCCACTGGTATATTGTGAGGCTGAAAGGAGTGGGGAAGGGAAGGAAGTAGCGAGAGGAAGGTTGGAAAGTACTTGCCTATTCAGATCTAGTCACTAAAGACGGCTTAAAAAAAAATCTAAATTTTCAAATTAAAAATTAAAATTTTTCAGGCAAAGTATATACTTTGCCCTGACGATGGAACGGTTATGGTACCAAAAATTTCAAGGCCTTGGCTTGAGTTAACAAGTCTCGACGTCCTAAATTTTTTTTTTAACTTACGAAAAAAACCGGTAGGCTTGAAAAATAAATGTGATTAAAACAAAATTTGATTATTTCATTTGATTAATTATTAATTTATTTATTTTTATTTATTTACAGACAATTTTTATAATATAAGCAATTATAAAAAAGAGGATAAAGGCAAAAAAATTGTTGCCTTCATACTTATGCCTACGCAATACAAGAAACTATATGGTTATACCATATACCAACGCAGCACACTTTTAAATGGGACACTTTTAATTTCATCGGTGGGTCTAGATTCGGAACGCACAGCACTTATGTAATGGTAATCCAAACCAAATAGCTATGGCGAGTATTCCAAAACGTTCACAAGGTTTATCGGAAAGACGTGGACTTTTTTCCTAATTTTTCTAACAATTTTATTTGGATTCGTAAAACTTACGTAAAATTGAGATCACGCGTTTTGATTGCTGTAATAATTGTAATTTATTGTGGTTAACCGAGTTTCAGTTAAGTCCTGACAGTTTATGACAATAAGGAACTCCACTGAAAAACATGTGGCTTTAAAATATATATTCATATGGATCAACAAACGCAGATTCTGAATATATAACTTTTAATATTTATAAAATTATACGTAGATTTACTAAATCGTTATTTAAAAGTGAATAAAAAATCATCCCACCAAAACTTCGTGTTATGTTGGTACTATTGTATTTGGAACACCTGATGTCACGTGCGCATTCTATTTTAGTATTAGTATGAATATTTATTTTTTTTAGTTTCGGCAAAAATTAAACATTTGGGTGACTTTAAACTCTATTATTGTTTCAGTTTTATTTTTTATAACTTATTGAAGTTTATAAACCTCATTGTAATATTTAATCATTGAAGAAGATAATATTAACACATCCCAAATGAACCACGAAATCGAAAAAACAACAGAAATAAAAAGATTTCAGTCGCATCTGGGACTCGAACCCAGGACCTCTACCTATCCGGGGTAACCGCTTAACCAACTTAGCTAATGAGACCAGTTCAATTTACGCCATTTACAGCGATATCATACTTCATGTTCAAGAATATTATCTTCTTCAATGATTAAAATATTACAATGAGGTTTATAAACTTCAATAAGTTATAAAAAATAAATTGAATATTTCTTTCCAGACTTGTAAAATAAGTCAATAGATGTCTCATATAAATAAAAATCGGGTAGGTATATCCGAGACTCTATCCAGATTACAATTGAGTTCTGGGATGAAACTTTGCAATCATCATAAGGATAGCAGCCAATAATATGGGATTTATAAAAATGGAGGATAATATTAACAAGTCTTGAACTTGAAGTATGATATCGGTGTAAATGGCGTAAATTGAACTGGTCTCATTAGCTAAGTTGGTTAAGCGGTTACCCCGGATAGGTAGAGGTCCTGGGTTCGAGTCCCAGATGCGACTGAAATCTTTTTAATTTCTGTTGTTTTTTCGGTTTCGTGGTTCATTTGGGATGTGTTAATATTATCTTCTTCATCTATTATTGTTGTTCAGCATAAAAAAACTGTTATTAGTTAAATATATTAAAGTATTCATGATCAAACCAATTATCAATACGGATATGATGATAATATTAATGCTCAATACTATTATTATTATTTGTGTTAAAGTTTCTAAAAAGTTACATAATTTTATTACATATGTTTAGTTATGGTTTACTATGAATAGAATATAAAATTATGTGCGGTAAAGCTTATCCCTGTTTTGACATCTGACATTCTAACCTCAAAACTGACCGGCCATAGTTTTGGAGCGTTTTGGCGGACTTTGAAAAATTGAAATTTTGAAAATTATTTTGACTATGAAAACTAACATTAGAAAAAAACTAAATATACTGGTATTTAAGTTTGAACGTTATTATTCATTAAAAAAATTGGACTGGAGTTCCTTATTAGATCGAATATCAAATCTAATTTTCATATCCCCCTACAATTGAATCCATCGAAGCCAGAGCAAAGTTAGCCTCTCAGAAGCTGGGCGTATTGTACAGAGCCCGCAGATACTGCAGATAGTACACAACTGCAGACCCTGTACAAATCGCAAATGCGCCCACTGTAGAATTTGATAACCACCTCTGGTCGGGAGCCCCAAAATATCTGAAAAAATCCTTGACTCTGTGCAGAAACGGGCGGTCCCTTTGATAGATTCTAATCTATCTTAACAAACGGATTGTAATCTTTGGACCACAGACGTCAGGTGAGAATGCTGTCCTTGTTCTACCGGTATTTTAATGGAATATGCTCTAAGGAACCAGTGTCATTTATCCCTTCGGCAACGGTGCACAGTCGGGAAACACACCAAACGCGCGCCCAACATTTGTACACGGTTGACACTTGTCACTTGAGAACGGGTCGCTTCTACGACTCGTTTTGTGTTGGCTGCGGAATGATCTGCCAGCCTCTGTGTTTCCCCCCTACTAAGACGTGGGTCTCTTCTTGAACCAGGTTCACTCCATCCTATCCTCTAAAATACCCTCTACACAGCATCATCATAGATGACATAGGCCTCGAGGGAAATTATTTCAACAAGGTCTTCAACAAACTACAGACAGAAATTTTAAATACCATGCCATTAAACTATATAATCACATCCCTACATCTTTAAAACAAACAAGAGAGAACACACCAACACATTTAATAAAACATAATATCTCGATCTGGATAAAAACAAAAGGAACAGATATTTCCATAACTAAATAACATCAAACCACAATGTTCCAAACCACCATTTCAGAATAATGCTATATCGTAAATACGTGAACACCTCAGTACTCAGCACAGGTTCTCCTAGTGAGGCGTTCACAATACGTTATTGTATACTAATAATTTACAGTACATACAAATCATTCTATATAATAAAATATAAATATAAATAAAAATGTTATTTGAATTAAAATGTATTAATTTTCAATAATATAAAAAATAATCATAAAAATATCGTGATATTTATTCTTAGAATCTTTGATACAGTACTCCATATAGAAAACAGAAAAAAAAAACTCACAATAAAAATAATCTTATTACATATTTTCATTTTCAGCTTCAATTTGTTTCTAGAGTCGCAATCACTACAGGCTTTTCCCACGAAGCGGCACCAAGTCTGTACACAATACTTATTTACCTTTTTAATCATTGAACATAATATTAACAAATCTCAAAATGAAACATGCAACCGAAAAGACACAGAAAAGAAAAGGGTAACGTGAGCAGCAGGAACTTAATCTCTGCATATTAAAAATTAATGTTTGTCCGTGTGTCCTCGATTTTCTCGAAAACTAATGGACCGGTTTCGCTTAAAAAAGCACAGTTCGTTCTTATTAGTGCCGGGAAGGTTAAGAGAGTAGTTTGAATAAAATCCAATATGTAAAACTGTTGCTATAACGTTATAAAGTTCGTATGAAAAACATTGAACCGGCCATGTTGTATTGAGGTTAGCCACAGATTACACATTCAAAAGAAGAAGGTTTGTCTCTGTAGAATATTTTCAAAATGGAAAACAAAGTAGGTACCTACTAAAAATCTTTTTTATTGAGATATATTTTGAAGAAAATAAATGTTTGGAATGATATAAAAATTTCAAATTAATGTTTTTGTTTCTTTGTTTAGAGATAGTAATAGACGTCACAAGGCAGAAAAATTCATTACTTCTAATCCATAAAGAAAACCTAAAATTAGAGTCATTGATCACCAGGCCGAGAACCACAGGACAAATAATAATCCCTAAACTCAATACAACAACAGCTCAACACCATCACGCATATTCAGCCATAAAATGTTTTAGCGAACTTCCTAAAGCTGACAATAATTATGAAATTTTTACGACTAACTAACTAAGCATCACGCTGTTTCTCCGCAGGAGTAGGCAGAGAGGACGAACCGACAAACAACTCGATCTTGGCATACACTTCTTGCTTCATTCACATTCATACATCGTCTCATACATTCTCTTCTGTTATTCTGATGACTTCTGACATGGTCCGACTCGAGTATTTGATTAACTTGATCGTGCCATGTCTTCCTCGGACGTCCCCGGCTTTTTTCTTCCATTCACATTCGCGTCATATATTCTCCTTACACTCCTTTCTTCATTCATTCGCCCGAACCATCTAAGCTTTCTTAATCTTACTCATTACGCATACATCAGATTCTTTACGAATCTCGACATTTTTTACACCATCATACATGGTTTTACCACAAATTCGTCTCGGAGATCTCATTTCTAAAGCATTCAGTCTACTTTCATCCTTCCTCTGCCATTTCCATGCCTCAGTGCCATACATCATGGTTGGTATCAGCACTCTATTGTGGACTGCTAGTTCAAAACCTCATTGAAATATTTAATCATTGAAGACGATAATATTAACAAATTTCAAAATGAAATATGACACCGATAAAGACATAGATAATAAAAAAAATATATATATTAGTCGCATCTAGGAATCGAACCCACGACCTCTGTCTTACCGGGACAACATTCTACAACTAATGAGACCTATTTATTTTAGGTCAATTTTATCGATATCTTGTTTCAAATTTCAAACCAATTTTATCCTCAAATAATTCTCATATTATTGGCTGAATTTTTATTTATATGGGACATGTAATGAATCTTAATACAAATATCAATATCTTGGAATACCTTGTTGAAACTTATAAACCTCATTGTAATATAATCATTGAATTTCTCGGTAAGACAGGGGTCCTGGGCTCGATTCTCAGATGCAACTAATGCTTAATAAGGTTTCATGTTTCACTTTGGGAGGTATTAATGTTATCTCCGATGGTTAAACATATATTACAATGCGGTTTATAAGCTCCATTATTTAAAAAAAAAAACAATTAGTTTCTTCTATATTTTTTTTATTGAATTTTTATAATAATCGTAAACTTATTCCGGAGTAGTGCACATGTCAATGCAAAGGTTCTGAAAAATTCTCTTGCGAAATTTAATATTAATAATTTAACAACAAAAACGTTAAATATAGGCAAATAATGTTAAAAACCTTAAAGAACGCGTAAAACGTCAAATAGTATCAAAAACGTCAAATAATCTCAAAAACGTCAAATAATCTCAAAAACGTCAAATTATCTCAAAAGCGTCAAATCATCTCAAAAACGTTAAATAATGTGAAAAACGTCAAATAATGTCAAAAACGTTAAACAGCGTCAAATAGTCAAATAATGTTAAAAAAAACTCAAATGATGTCAAAAACGTTAAATTATGTGAAAAACATCAAATGATGTCAAAAAAGTGAAATAATGTCAAAAACCTTAAATGGTGTCAAAAACGCAAAATAACCACAAAAATGTCAAAAACCTCAAATGATTTCAAAAACGTTAAATTATGTGAAAAACATCAAATGATGTCAAAAAAGTGAAATAATATCAAAAACCTTAAATGGTGTCAAAAACGCAAAATAACCACAAAAATGTCAAAAACCTTAAATGATGTCAAAAACGCAAAATAACCACAAAAAATGTCAAATAATGTCAAAAACCTCAAATGATTTTAGAAACGTTAAATTATATGAAAAACCTTAAATGATGTAAAAAGCGTAAAATAAAGTCAAAAATGTCAAATAATGTCAAAAACGTTAAATAACGTCAAATAACATCAAAAACGTTAAATGTGGTAAGTTGTTTGTAGTTGTATTATTTAATTTGTTTTTACTTATTCGGGACGAAAATAATGTGATTCCAACTGGAATAGTGGGATTTAAACTGGATTAAAATATCTCCATAGAAAATCTCACCCATCAGGCAATCGGCCATCTCTCGTGTAACAGGCCGATCTCCTACATTTCGGCAAGCGTCCGACGTCCTTGCGCGACTCCTCCAACAAATTCGCAAACAATTAATATTTTAAATTTCTTGTCACACGCCGCCGCTAGTCACCCGTCAGTATAAATAGCCAGGTCTCCCGGCAGGTAGCATCATTAGCCCATCATCAGTCATTGCTGACTAGTATCATCAGTTAACTAGTTCTACAGTGATTAAACAAACAAATCCAAAATGAAGGTAAATAAACTTTTTCGATTTTGGTCATAGAGGTTCGATTTTTTTTAAATGTAATCTTCTGCTGTAATTTGATTCAGTTCTGTAAGGCACGCGTTTATCTTTTTGTAAAGTAGTAGATTTATTTCTCTATCAGTTGGGGTTGTTTAGAAACAAGGCGGAATTATTTAAATATTTTTTTACAAATTTTGGTCATGTGAGGAATTAACCGTTTGTATTGTCTCAAAAAACAAGTCTCAGTTCTCTACCGTGAATTGTGATCTATATCTTAAAAATATTTTTTTTTATTTTTTTTGTTTTGGTTATATCAAATATTTTTTTTCTTATTTCGACTTCTTATCTTTTGAAGTTTTTTTTTTAAATCCTGGATTAATTATTTGTTTTTATTAATATTTTGTAAGCCAAGTAAATCAACCATAAATCAAGCTTCCTTATATTGACTGAATTTTATTTTATTTTTTAATTTTTATTTCAAAACGTATTTAAATATTCTAAATAATACTCAATTCAATCTTTAAATCACTCAATAATGACCCTAAACATCCCTTTGCAGATTGCCAACTCTAACAATACCACAAATGACTATAAATTCTTTACGGCTAGTTAGGGAAATTCTATGAAATTCCCAAATGTCTTGAAATAGGTGCAGTTTGAAAATCAGTGAAAGCAAATTTGAACGATTTACCTAAAATTTGAGTATGTATTTAAAATAGAATTTAATAGATTACAACGCGAGGATTATTTTCATTTGAAACCTTGTACACTTTTCTAATTACCCATATACAATTTACAGATAAATCATTCGTAGTATATCTTGAGTTGGCAACCTGCGAAGTGTGTATTTTGGTTGCTGATCGTTAACAAGGATTTTTCTTGCAACAACTTTACTTCAACTGTATTTATTCAGATACCATTATTACTTGTAAAGTTTGATATTTGCCAAGTTTCGCAGCAAAAATTGTTAAAGTTTTAAACATAAAATAAAAAAATACTAACTTCACTCCTTCTTAATGCAGTTTTTTTACGTACTAAGTAATGTTTTCCTCTTTTTCTACGAGGATTTCTTATTCTGAGTTCACTGATTCTGTAAAAATTACTATTATGCCACTATCATAATTTTGATTCTACCTTACTCTCTTCTAGAAACTCAAAATTCCCCTCATTCCGTAGTCATTTATTTTCTCAATTTTCCGCAAATATTACCATTTACGTAATTTATTCTAAAATAATGTTATTATATTATCAGGACGATGCTAATGTTCAATCTCTGACAAAAACTATGCGAAGACATCGAAAAAATATATTTATAGAAATATGTATCATTTTTAATGCCTCCATTAATGTCATACCTATGGAACAGTTGAAAATTTTTTTGGTGATTAATACCATCATTACGATGTACATCCCAGAGAAAGATTTTGTCTATTCCACTCTCCACTCGCTGCAGTCTCTTCATTCATCTCCAGTCCTCGTGCAATGTCATCTTGCTTCGAATTCTGTTCTATATAGCGTATCCACCTCTTCCTCAGTCTTCCTCTGTCCTTGGAAGGAATTTGGTATCCTGTCATCTAACATCCTTTCAACATGTTCAGGCTACTCTAAATTATCATTAATACGTTTCTCTTTCAACACTCTTTTGTCCTTCTGGGGCACTCATTTGGTGTTCTCTATACACAACGATTTTATATTAACGGTCATTATATTTTGCCATGTTTGTTTCCAGATGATATCAGCTGTATTCCTGCTGTCTTGTGCAGTCCTGGGAGCCCTCGCAGCTCCAGAAGCACCCAGCGCCCCTTACGCCCCGAGCGGCTGGAGACCGAGGGGACCCTCGTTCGACCTCCCAACTAGGACTATCCAAGAACAACAACAGGTATGCTACTAAAATACTTACTCAACATGATATATAAGAGTCTTTACTTATGTTGGTAAATGTCAACTGCCAGCTTCTGGTGGGCTCGCGTTTGACTTGTCTCCCTGCTGTTCACCGGTGCTGGTGGGATCAATCTCAAGTTTCTTTCATCCTACCTGATGTAAACCTTCCAATGATATTGCATTTCTAGTTTTCCACAAAGTCAAGAGTTTTTCCATGGCTCCAAACCAAAAGTATACAGTTACCACACCCATAACTTGAACGCAATTTTATTTTAGTTTACTGGAAGAAGTTAAAGAAGCGAAGATACAAGATATCCCGTTTTTTGTTCCAATAAAACTACCGTTACCTTTATCTTTTCGGTTTCATGTTTCATTTTGAGAGTTGCTATATATAATCTTCAATGATTAAATATATATTATAATGAGGTTTATAGCTTCAATAAGTTATTCCAAAAATGAATATTAATCCTCGACTTCAACAAATAAAAGTCAACAAATGTCCCATATAAATAAAAATTGAATAGGCATATCCGATACGCTATCAAAAAAAATTACAAATAAATGAGGGTAGAATCTTGTAGTCGTGATAAAAAGGCAGCAGCCAAAATATGTGGGATTTAATTAAATGTGATATTGACACTTCTTAGAATTTTAAGTATGAATTAGAACGTAACCACGAAGTCCTAGGTTTGAGTCCCAGCTGCTACCGTTACATTTTTCTTTTCTGTGTCTTTTCGGTTTTATGTTTCATTTTAAGAGTTATTAATATTATTTTCGTGGTTTAAAAATATATTACAATGGGGTTTATAAACTTCAATAAGTTATTTTTAAAAAAATTGGATAATTAATGGTTTTCGAGGGTAATGAATACAATTGATTCACTGATCTTTCTAATGTTAGGAAGCTCGGCTACCTGACTAATTTAAGACGTTCATTATAAGATATTTAGCGAATATAAATTAGACATTAAAATGACAGAACTGAAGACACACACATAGTAGTGGAAGACACTGAATTAAATAGAAAAAAGCAATTATCCTAAGTATCCTATATTTGACTTTAATTTCAAAGATTCAGATAGAACAACTTGGCCACAACAAAAGGGAGTGCGGATATCTTACCGTTGAAAAAAAAAGAGTTAAACTTTTGGCTTTACGACAGATGAATAATAATAATAATGTTTTATTATCTTTTTTTATAACAAAATAAGAAATAATGATATCCTGACTTGGATTTCCCGTGCTGAGGATTTCATTTACAAAATATTAAATTAAATTATATCAAATTGATGTGATTGCTGAAAAAAAAAATATTTTCGGTGTTAGTCTGTGTTTGGTGTTAATATATTTTATATTTCAGATCTCCCTATGTAACGTATCCAGCGTTTTAAATGACTTTTAAATTTATTATTGTTTTTTGATTTTTAAAGGAAAGTGGGATTTTGTTGTATAGTTTAGTACCATAGTATAAGAAGCTTTTTTGTCCAAATGTTGTGTTTGTGGTTCCTTGTTGGATGTGTTTTTGACTCTGAGATCTAGTGTTTCTAATATGTGTACTTGTTGTTATTTCTTGTTTAAGGCCATCCACCGGCTAAAATTTTAACGAAATCACGCGCTCCTTATGCAGGTGGCGACAAGGTTCAAAATCCCGCTGTACATCGGCCGCATGTTTCGATTTCGCCAAAAAAAACATCACCAAAATGCGTGTTGTATTCTATTTTGTGAAGCTCAGACATAATTATTAAAATGTTTTACGGTCATATTCTAAAAAACTTAATTTATCACAATGAACAATGCGAAAATATGGGAAAAAAAGTTCATAAGTAGGAGATTTTGCGCTTTAAACATTTTTTTAATGTCTCATACTTTATTTTTTCTAAGCTTATAAAAAGACATACCAAAAAAATTGACGGTTAAATGAAAGGCCAAAGTGTGTTCTACCTGCAGTATTTAATTCAATTATCTATTATATTTCTAGGCCAACAAATTCTCAAACCGAAAACACACGATTTTGCATTACTTCCCATTGCATCGCCTTAAGCAGTATTGTTTTAAAGTATAACTGTTTTATTGAAATAATATTAAGAATGTTGGAGATTTTGTCAGTGCTAGTTCTTAGAGATAATTGACAGAATGTAAAAATCGCGCATTTCATGAAAAGAATGAATGTGCTTTGTTTTGTTCTGATGAATTCGTCCATGTCATTATTTAAAAAAAACATCTTTTCAAGGTGCAAATTTACTACGGTCAGTCTGAACAGTTATTTCAAGAACACTAACACGGGTAAATCAATACAATGTTTTTTGACCTAAATATTCATTAGGCTATTACCAATTCTAGTTTAATTGCCATTCTTTGCATTAGCATGAATTACATACCCGATAATCCTCGAAAAAACGTTACAACTCTTAATGAACTAAAAATGTCCCAAAATTGCTTTAGTTTTGCATATCTTCAAAGACGGATGACGAAAATACGAGGACATTTTCTGAATAGCAAATGCTTTGTGCAATCCACGAAATTGCTGAGTCCTTTTTGTGGAACGTTGGTACCTACGTGTTACGTGATTTTAATAACAATCTGCTTGTTGATGGTGATTCACGAATTTAATTGATTATTGAGAAATGCAATAACCTTGCAAAGGGAGTCAAGGATAATATATATATTACGTCAATACATAACATTTTATAGCTGGTGATGAATTATTCATATAATTTCGGATTGACAATACGAACCTCATAAGAAAATCATTATATTTTTATGAGTACCGCACCAGAGATTCCAAACTCCTCCATAGCCAGTGAAACTATGTGGAATGTTATGAAGTTAAAAGATCCATTGGAGGGAAGAATTTGGGGAAGATAAACGATGGGAAATGCTTACTTATTCAGATTTGATAATTAAATACTGCTAAAGTTATTTCAAACAATGTTTGGATTCCGAATGGTGGACTTTCCCTAGGGCGACTCTGAAAGCTTTTAGTCGAGGTACAACTCAAAAGCCTTTAGGAACACTTAGAACCGCGTGAAGTCTTTTAGAGCTAGTCATCGTTTTTATCGTCTCTATATGAATTTTAATTAGGCTTAGTTATTACATGTGTCACTGGTTATGACGATGCCAAAATAAAATATTAACATGTATCATTAAATTTTAATGCATGAACCTAATTAGATCGAAAGTCAAAGTGTCCGAAATAAATTAATAAGATTCCATTAAACTAACTGACTGTCTCCCGAACCACTTTCTTTCAAGGAAAAAAAGAAATTAAAAACATTTGTTTAATTTAATTTGTCGACAAGAATAGATTTCTTTGAAGTAATCCTTAGTTTAATACAAATTCCTTATACGTGAAAGGTCATTGAAGTATATTTCTTATGAACAACAAATCAAATAAATAATTTTAGTAGTGGGAATTCACTGAACAGAAATGCAAAAAAACACTAAAATGGAAATTAACAAGGTCCTGATTCCAGTTCTTTTTAAGAACAAGACATTGTCCTTCTCCTTAGGATTAAATACATTTTTGTTAACTGCGATTCCGATTACATTTCAATGACACTGCGTTTTTAAAGGAGTTTCTGGTCTAATATTCACAATATCTTAGTATTTCATTTATCTTGTACTTTTTGTTTGAAGTTATATTTATTTATTTACACATGGGATGTGTGGAATGCACCAACCTCCCCACATTCAGAATTAAAAAAACTTTAAATAATGAACATTTGTTATCGACTGACGTATTGCCCACCTCACTAGGTGTGGAACGCCTGTGTTGAGATGTAAATTTACAGGGGTGGTTGTTCAGCTAGGATATTTAGATGACAAATAGATTAATGGATTACAATTTAATATTTTTTTCAAAAGTGTACTAATTTAAAGGTACAAAAGAAATTAGAAGCTGACAGGTTTATTGGAGGTGATCAATGATCTTACTTTTAAAGGAACTTTTGTTTTGCGTATTTCTGATGTCACTAGGTAGGGAATTGAACAGCTTCAGAGGAACGGGTGCGCGACCTGTTTCATACAAAACTTAATTTTGGATTTGAGGCCAAAATACTAATCCATAATAATGAAATTAAGTTTTGAAATTGAAGTTATGTACGAAACAGGCAACGCAGCCGTTCCCCTTAATAGTATTTTGAACTTCTCGATAAGAGGTGACACAAACTGGAATATTAAAAGATTTTACATGTGTTTGTCTTAGGACTCTAGTGCTTGTTCTTTCCTCAAACATATGGATATTTTTAAATTGACGCACCAGGATATTTTTAAATATGATTTTTTCAAGCCGGGAACATTTAGTTTTTTTAAATTATTAATATTAGCAATACATACGAGCAGATAATATTGGCTTGTCACAATTAAATTTTGGTACACCACCGAAATGGCTTACGGCTCATTCCTCCACTAGCATTTCGAGTACATTCCGTGACGTAACAACTTTGCGTAATTTGACGCTAGCATCCTCCTTGACTACTGATGAGTGTTTAGAGCAGTAAAGAGCCTACCGTAACTTAAAAAAACTGGGGCAAGACTCAAAGGCGTTGAATTGGCCATTGTTTATGCGAGATCTAGACTGCATGTAGACTATCAACGACCTTCGTAATGGGTCAGTTCTTGATCAACAAATAGATTGGTACTTCTAATTGATTGTGATACGCAATAATTAGAACTAGTTTAATTGGGGCAATATGTCACAATTTTTTTTTTTGAAATAGCTCCAGATTTCTAACTATCCAGAGCCAGTGGAATTATTTCAGGAATATTGTGAAACTGGGGGAAACGTATGAGGGGATTAGAGTAGTAAAAATTGTAGAATGAGTAGAAAAAGATTTGGAAGTAGGTGACAATTATCAATGAGAGGTGCAGAAACCTTCAGTATCGCCGTGGAGAAAACCATAATTTAAAAATATAAAGTTTCTTAAAATTGCTTTAACCGTGTTTGGTGACCAGATCTGTTGTGCCAGGCACTTTTCCACCTTCCTATCTCCTTCTCCTCCCCACTACCTTCAGCCTCACAACGTATCTCAATAATTGGGGATTCTCTCTTAGTTTCATTGGCTCCAGACGGTTGGGAGCAGTTGGAACTCTTGAGAAGTATTCATAAAAAAAACTTATGAAGCTGAACTCGTTTCAAGAAATAGCTCCAATCTAAATAGTGTTTTTTACCTCTCCAAGTTGATATTGAGAATATCTTCCAGCTTTTATTCTGCATCTATCTCTAGATTGTGCATTTAGAAATTAATTTTTTTTTTAAAGATTCGTCATTTATTGGAACTGGTTCACTAACTAATTACGAAATCTACTTTTCCATGTTAATTATTGCTAGGCAAAGAATTAAAAACAAATTGGAACTCACCTCAAATCAAACCTTTTGAATCTCTTTTGGGCATTTTGCTTTTCCAGATTTTCGTTTACTAGATTTTTTGCACAAAAGATAACATTGCTTCTTCGACTGCCATAGCATAAAAAAATCAATGACTTCCTTTTCTCCAGGTACCAAACGCCTATGGAGCACCCCAGGAAGAGATCCAAGAAACCGGAGCCGATATTGAGGTATCAGAAGAAGAGGTCCAATACACTGGAGAGATCGGAACCACCGAGGCAACCACTCCTTTCCTCCAGTACGGACCCCCCATCACTGACCTCCCTGAGGAAGAGATCAACCCAACCACCGAAGCTGTGGAAGCCGAGGAAGAACTGAGCGTTCAAGGTATGAAATTGTTGGTTAAATATTAAAAAAAGAAAAAACGCTACTTCTCCAGTGATTATTTTGATCTATTTAGCATTTACATTTTATATCTCTGAAATATATTAGAAAAATTTGAAGTTTTCTTTTGAATTATTTCAGCACGACTTGATTTTATCCAACGTCATACGTAAACAGCTCCATTAATTGCTCTTTATGCAAAAATGCTATAAATATTTGGCGTGAAAACAATTCGCTTTTGAAATATCAATTTACCTTCTACATACGTATGGCTACCAGAGGTAGATGGTCTCTAAAGACTCCTGAAACGTTACATTAGCATTAGACCATTAATATTAATTAAACACACGTACATAGAAGGAAGAATTAACAATCCTGACAGTCCTATAATAAGATCTCCGGAAGTTCTCTGAGGATTACTAGGTTTTTTAGCAATAGCAATGGGAGGATCTGATATTATAGCAACATATCTCTTATGGCACTATCACCCTTATGTAATATTCAAAATTCTTCCAGGTCTTCCCGGATTAGAGCCAGCCAAGGAATTCCGCGCCCTCCCCGCCAGCGATCGTCTCCGTGACCGTCGCGTCCAGCGACTCCGTGCCCAGCCCAAGCAGAAGACCGCCAGGCTCCAGGCCCAACCCTCAAAGCAACAAGCCCAGTTCTTCCAGGGTCAGTTCCAGCAGCAGTTCCAGCAGCAGAGGCAGTTCCAGAGGCAACAGGTCTACACCACCACTAACGGATTCCAGCCCCCCATTCAACAGCAGGTCGCTTCTCAGCAGTTCGGAGTAAGGCAGCAGCAGCAGAGTGCGAAGAACGCTGCCCCAAGAACTCAGGGATTCGCTGCCCAGCAGGTCGGAAGGTTCACAGCTCCCCAGCAGAACTTGGCTCCTAAGCAAAGATTGAGGCCAGCACCTGTTTTCCAACAACAGAGGTAGAGTACAAAAATCAATCATTAATAATCATTAGAACGTAGGAGACGACATTATTCTTCCTCACATACATAGAAGCTCCAAGCTCCTAAGAACAATAATCTTCCTTATTTACATTGTTATTGCACAAAATTTGAAATAGTATCAAAGTTCCTTTGTGCTGGTCTATTTCTAGTGATTAGAAATTCTCTTATTTCTTCAATTCAATATTCCAGCGTTGGCAGTTATCAGTACAATACACCATTACCTACATATTCCGTTATACATTATACACAAACAAGATCCTCAAAACTAAAGAAAATCTTTATGATAACCCTCCAACCATCAAATAACTCAAAGACAGCACCTTGACCAGCCAAGTTTTCAAACGTAATTTCAGCTTCTATGTACTTTATGATCTCATTTGCATTTAAAAAATAATTATTGACTCACCTTCTTCGTTACAATTCATCTTCTTCAACATTCCTTGCCGTAGACTTAGAAACAATGAATTGCTTTTCCCCAATCAACACTCTACTAATTATGGGTACCATTCTCCACTGTCCAGAATTGTTAACATTAGTTAATTTCAAGACCCTTGAAATTTTTGGTACCAGTCTAAAAGATTTTTGTCGAGCTTTATGAAAATAAGCATGGAAGATTATCATTTAGTGTCTCTAAAATCATGGACTCTACCAAAACCTTGTTCAGGCTTTGACTTGAATGTTTTCTCAAATTTATATTTTTTCATTGCTTCATTGATGTATTGTGTGTGTGCTGTTCCTTTTCTGGAGCTCTTGTTTATCTCATTTCATGTTACGTATTTTATGTAGTTGGACAATGGTCGGTTTTCTTAATATTTTCTTACTTGGTAGACATCTAGTCATCAACCATTCCAACACTGCAATGAAAACGCCCTTTCTAACGTGTTTGATTATAATTTCGTGGATTTTTTAGGTTTGTCCAGAGCCAGAGACAAGAACAGGCCCTAGACACTTATGGCGCCCCCGCTCAGGAAGCCGAGATCGGAGGACCACCCGCCCAAGAGTATGGACCACCCGCCCAAGAGTACGGACCCCCCGCCCAGGTTGCCCCACAGGAGGAGACCGATGTTGACCAGCCAGAAGAAGTCGAACCAGAAGAACAGGAACCAGAACTGCCCCAGGTTGAAGAAGAGGTATAAAACTGGACTATTATAAGAATAATTAAGATATAAAACATGTAAATCTACCTTTGTTGGACCAGTTCAATAAGTTACTATATACAAGAGTCTTACATAGTACGAGTATACTTAAATGTCACTAAACACCTATTTTTAAATCAATGTTGTTGGTTTAGATCTGAAAAAAAAACCTGTCGATGTTTGGCATAACGTTGAACAATTAAAAAAATATTGGGGCTTTGGACAAAAGCCTGGTATCATTCAATTCGTTCAAGAATTCAGGGACCATGTCTTTTCCTCTTTTTATGATAAAATTGTTACTAATACCTTCAATCTTGCAGACAACTGAAGTCAACGGAGATTTCGGAGAAGAAGAGGAAGTCGATGGTGGTGATGTAGCCATCTCCAACGCCGTTGCCGGAAGATACGTGCTTCTCCAGCAAACTGGAAGGCCAGCTAAACTGAGAGCTGGAAGAACCCCCAAGGCTGCTAAGTTGAGGTAAAACAAACAATTTGTTATTATTTTAGATCTTATCCAATTCCCCTGAATCTTTAAGACGGAAAGTTTTGTCATTGCCCTAAATTTTTACTCGAATTGGCTAATTAATAGTCATTGTCTTCTTTACGTGTTTCAGCAATTGTTTTTTTGGAAATTATGCATGTCGTTACGCATAGAAATGCGTTCATTTTACCTCGTTTTCCACTCTCAATGTTGTGTGCTAGTTTCTCAATGATTAAGCAATGCTCAATTTGGTCAGAAACTGACTGGGGGAGATGGGAGATGATGAGATGATTATTAACAGGACATTGCCATCTCACACACAGCAACCTGACACATGCAGCTGTTGGAAGAGGCAAGTAAAGCAACAATAGCTGTAGGAAATGTGAATAGGATGAAGAAACATCCATGATGTAACCATTCATCGGTTATACCGTACATATTGTTTTTTTTAATGTAAAAAAAAACTCAAGGATCAAATGAAGTAGGCATGCCGGTAACTCAAATGCTTCGGACCGCAGCGACCAGCTGCGCTGCGACTTCGTTTGTTGAGCTCTTTAGCGATCGGAAGGATTCGGGCGACATCGACAGCCGCCTCATTCCGCTTCCTATTTCACGCGCCTATCAGAAAAATTATTTTTCCAAATTTTAATATGCATCTGTTTTTTTTTCTTTCATTCAGGGCGCAAACAAACCTGCGGCAAATCACCGAGCCAATCTTCACGTACAACCAATTTGGACAGCTCGTCAGAATCTTCTAAGTCACCCACCCTGAAATCCAATGGAAATAATAATATTTTACTGCAATACGATTAACTGCAACACTTTCTACCACCAGAATCTCTTGAACCATCGGTCCCTCATAAAATCCAATTTAAAATATCTTTAATAAATACAATTTTTCAAGATTTTTACAGTATTAAAACTTTTAAAGAACCGCTTCCATTATTGTGGCAGTAGTTTCTAAAAATTCATTATAATTATTTTATCCTACTTTACATATTTATTAGTAAAAAAATTGCCAATGTTAATACATTTTTAATGTTTGTAGTAATTAAATCACTTGTTTTTATATAGCACCTTAAAAGAAAATCTTTATTATTTGGTACTTTAAGATGCTGTTTGTCGAAAAGTTTGTCTAATTATAAATATGTTTCGGTTTATTGGGCCATTCTTACCAACGCGTTATTAAAATTCTGTATTTATCTGTTTGTTTTGTATGATTTACTTTTTTAATAAAAACATGTTTTAACATATTAACTTTTTTTACTTCCTTTCCTGTTCTTTTTATTTTCATGTTCGAGAACTTATCGCTTCGACGAAGCGCCATTTGGAGAGTGTTTATTTTGAATAAATCGCACATATGCCGATGAATATGAGTCAAACTGTCATCATACCAATCATGAAATCCAATCAACTGGATGCATCGATATTGGGAAATTACCGACCGATCTCCTTGGCGACAATGATTTCAAGACTATTTGAAAAAATCTTACTCACGCTTATAAAAGACAAACTTTCTACCCTGGATAACCAATTCGGCTACGAGAGCGCTTCATCAACTGATATGGCCATTTATGGAGTCAAACAAACAATAGCCTACTACAAAAAAGAAAAACAACCGTTTATGGGTGTTTTCTAGATCTTATCAAGGCTTTCGATCGTGTGTCGCACCACTTATTATGGGAAAAACTCATAAACGTGGTGTCCCACCAGTAGCAGTCAATATGCTGGCTACTTGCTATGGGCAACAGAAAAATCTCATCCAATGGACAGGAGCTTCTTCTACACCCCTATTCCTTAAAAGCGGAGTCAGGCAAGGGGGTAGTATGTCTCCCACTCTATTTAATATATACATTGATGACCTCCTACAAAAGCTTAACGACTCACAGATTGGTTGCCATATCTGCGGAAAGGAGTAATAACATCAACTACGCCGATGACATGGCGCTGCTCGCACCATCGATTAATGCGATGAGACGATTTGTGCGAATATATGAACAGTACGCAAACTCACATAACTGTACAACAAAAAATCACTTATAGTTGTGTTTAAACACAAGAAGGAGCCACTAAATATGCCACCAATCTGACTAGAGGGAAATATACTGCTTGTGGCCTCGCAGGTCAGATACCCAGGGCATATCCTTACAGAAGACATGAACTACATGGAAGATATGTAACGACAAAGAAGAGGCTTTAATATACGCGCCGGAATGCTCTCAAGGTGGGTCTACCAATGTAGCTGGGCTGGAGCTTGATAAACCTGCTTGATTCTGTGCAAAGAAGGGCGGTTCGTCTGATTGAAAATCCATTGTTAACAGACCGACTGCCATCTCTGATGCACATATGCAATGTAGGTATGCTGCTGAGTCTGTTCTACAGATATTTCATTGGAACCTGCTCGTAGAAGCTAGCAGCGTTAATCCCCTCCGCCCGGTGCATGTGCGTGAAACTTGACGAACACGAGCCGAACATCCGTTCACGATTGATGTCGGCCTCATGAGAACGGGTCGTTTTGCCGAGTCGTTTTTGTGTACATTGGCTCGTATGTGGAACGAGCTACCGGCATCTGTCTTTCCTCCAACATTTAATCCGAACTTCTTCAAAGTCCGCATTAACAAATCCCTTCATACAGCCCTTCATTAAGCCGCCGCAAAACATTTCGCAACCGGGTAGCGATATAGTTACCCTGTGCGTGCTCTGTACTTACAGGGCGCTCTTGTGAGGTGTCACATATATTATAAAACACATTGTAATAATTGGTAATTAATATAAAATTTTAAAAGATTTTTTTATTTTTTATATCAAGTTCCCACTCCTAGAACACAAAAATTACTCCCCGGGGAGTCAAGCAAATAACCTCTTTGAGGAAAGTTTGGTAGGATAGCTCTTTTTATAAGCTGGGTTACGCCGTAAAAAGCAAAATACATAGCAGCTACGTTAAGCTGTTTAACGATCTACCAAAATTAGGCACAAATGAAAAAAACACCGTTGCATTTTAGTTCTTTTGAATGCAGGTATGTTTGCGTTTCTTGGAGCGAAGAGAAAGCTCTTCAAAGGAAAGAGTCTCTAAATTATTTCAGTAAGATCAATTCTGTGGTACAAAATTATATTTCAGCACATTAATAACCCTATATATAATACAAATAGACTAGAGCACACTTACAACACTCGTCTCAATTTTAATGAAGGATTAATGGTTCCTGAGCATTAAAACAAATATGGACAAAGAACTTTAGCTCACATGATTCCTAGCTGTTTAAATATGTTACCCGCTGAAATAAAAAACTGTATTAAAACTAAACAATTAATAAATAAATTGAAAGCTTGGCTAGCTGAAAGAAGCTATTTGTATTAGATAATAAGGAAATATTATGTTATGTATGATTTATTGCTGTTGTTTATGTTTTTATTTAATTTGTTTATTTAATATATTTTTGTAGAAATATTTTTGAGAATGATTCTTGAGAAATATTTATGTTTCAATAAATTTCGTCTTTTTCAACAATTTTTGTTCATTTGGACAATATTTTGGATAACTTTTGTCCATTTGGAAGATGTAGCATTTTTTATTATTTTTAATCATTGAAACAACTCTCAAATTGAAACATGAAACCGCAAAGACACAGAAAATAAAAAGATAACTGTAGCAGCTGGGACTCGAATCCAGGAGATCGTGGTATATCCGGGACATTGTTCTCTAATCCACTGAACTACGGAAATGGTTTTATTTTTTATTTTTAATAAATAATTTGCAGGAAGAAATCAGAAGTATCACTGACGAATACAAATGGTAAACTGTGTTAAGAAATATTTTTAAAAAATTGTTAAAAAAAACTAAAGCTGATTCAAAATTTTATTTAGTTACCCCTGTCCAAAGAAAATCAAGTATGTCTATAATATTGTACAACAATAATACAATATGTCCTGCTTGTAAAATCTATTCACATTCATACACACAATACAGTAGACAGGATAGCGAAAAGTGCAACACGAAACTTGCATTGTTCCGGCGTATTAACACCCTTCATAAAGACAGATTTACATTGTTCAATTGGGAGAAAATGTGCTATTGTGAGTGCAGAGGAAGACTGGTGTAACTTTAAATGTGTTATTTAAAACATTAATGATTTTTTTTCCGAATTTAGGACTTTAAATTATTATAATTTTTATTTTTTTTTTATTTTATGTTATGTATTTACATTTACTTAGTTATTTAGAATGATAACGCAGACTATGAAAATTTATATTTTCTGTAAATTACTTTAGGTAGGTACTACGTAAATTGGGTATGCAACTGTACCATTCATGGATATTAATATTAATGATCGACCGGTTTTGGAAGTACCTTTCCTTCGTCAGGACTGTATTAAAACTAACATAAGATCTAGGATGAACGAAGTATGCATGAAGAATGAGCTAATGATGAATGGAAGTCATGGTGTTTGAAAGAGAGAGTACGAAAACAGTGTGCAATATAGTTGTGAATGATGGATACTTGGAGCAGGTCGATGAGTTTGTGTATGAGTTTAGTTATGTAGGCACTTTTTTTTCTTTTTTGTTAGACTGTATCGATGTTAGGCTGTTACGGACATCTTAGGGTATAATATGTTACTTAACCGTACCTTGTCTAACGTTTGACTGTGTCATCTAAATGATGAAAATTATTATTATTATTTACCATTTTTAAGTTATACCACTCTCCCTATGAGCCCTAGGCAATACTTCGTCCTGACATCACATTGTGACCACGTGTGACGATGGCGTGCATTGACGTCACTTCCCATTGTGACAGTTGTATTGTTAGATCAACGATAACACCCTACAGTAGCACCGCCCCACAGTGCAGTGTACACTGTACAGAGCAGGCAGGGCCAGACTTAGCAATAAGCTTATTAGACTGTAGCCCGGGGCGCGAGAATTATGGGGGCGCATCGTTAGGTTCTCGGGCGCAGTATTTTTGTAGATTATTTTTAGATGCCATGCGCAATACCAGGGAGTCTATGAAAGTCAGATAATCAGCAAAGAAGGCTGTCAACAGTATCCGGAAAAAATCGTCAATGGCATCACTGACCTATTTTATCTATTGCGTTCATAAATGTATCTAATTTTGAAACGTAAAATTTAAACGAGTTCGTTTTGCAAAATTGATTTTACCGTTTTAGGTATTTGCTGAATGTATTTTTTTACGAATAGTCATCAGCCGTGATATCCTAAGTACACTTCTACACCAGCGTATGGAACGAACGGGGTCAAAAACTAACAACATTTGAGTCAATGTGTTGGAATAACTTATTGAAGCTTTAAACCTCGTTGTAATATTTAATGTCCAATGTAAATAAAAATTGGATAGGTACATCCGAGACACTATCTAGATTGCAAATACATTCGGATAGAACTTTGCAAACATACAAAACGATAGCAAACAAAAATATGCGAATTAATTGAGGATAATACAGGTAAGTCATAAATTTGAAGTATGATATCGATAAAAAATTACGTATAATGAATAGGTCGCTTTAGCTCAGAAGTCCCGGGTGCGATTCCCATATGCGTCTCATACCTTTTTTTATTTTCTCTGTCTTTTTCTGTTACTTGTTTCATTTGAGATTTGTTTATATCATCTTCTTCAATGATTAAACAATATTTTAATCGATGTCAACTGTCAAATGATGTCACAAGGCGATCTCTTTCGTGCTGACGAGTATCGGCAAATTACCGATATTGTTGGTAAATTCTTTATCGCGTCAATATTGAATATACGTATCAGGGATACACTGGCGTCAAAAGCACGTCTATCGACTAAGTTACGGCACTTCAAAATCATCTTTTCAGACAATCATATTCATAAATGGAAGAAATGTACACGCAAATTGCTTAGCTAGACTAGCCGATTAGTGCTTACCTAAAGTCACTTAAAGAATAAGTCATTTTTTTCACGCATCGGTACGCAAATGTGCCAGCAGCCCGCAACACTATTAGTAACCAAATGTCTAAAAAAATTAAACATCTATAAAAGAAACTTCTCAAGTTTTAATGTCATTTTATAAATATTCTCCACCCCCAAAAATTATTAATATTTCAAATAAATACCAACTCTTCTTGTGTCACCAATCTTCTAATAAATGTAACATCAATATAAAAAGAGGATAAAATAGCAACTGTAAAAACTATACTTAAATTATCTAATAAAACTGTGTTCATCTGAAGCGACCTGCCAGGTAAGCATGTTTTTTCTGTAACTGTTTGTACATAATTAGATAGAGAATATGAAGTAATTTTTTTAAAGCGCCCTTGAGGCGATTTTTCACAAAAACGGCGCTATACAAATCATCCAATTATTATTATTAGTATTATTATCACTTCAAACCCTTAATCGGGCCCTGTGTGCAGGGTATAGTAGTGACAGCAGTATCGGATCGAGCCCCCGAGAGGGTGACAACTAAATGAACAGCGCCACTCCCCGGAGTTTAAAGCCCTCGATTGTTGGAGTGGTATTTCAATTCATACTTTTTATTGTTGATGGGGATTATTAAATTCAGGCCTTTTCAACTGGAGCTTTAATTCTGGAGAGACGTGATTGCTCATCTATCTATTTCATTTCGACTACACTGTCTTGAAAATGTTCCAGAATTGTTTTAAAACTCATGGAATTGTTATTTGTATGATATAAAAAATTAAACAAAATTAATTTTTTGATATTCATAAAAAGCATTTACTCTGTGGCTTGTCATAATCACTACCTCAATATATATAAAAATGAATGTTTGTCTGGTCTGTCTGTCCTCGATTTTCCCGCAAATTACTCGACCGGTTTCGCTGACAGCATAGCGCAGTTTGTACTTATTAGTACCGGGACGGTTTAGAGAGTAGTTTGAATGAAATCCAATATGTAAAACTGTTGCTATAACGTTTTAAAATTAGTATGAAAAACAGTGAACCCGCCATGCTGTATTGAGATTGGCCCATAGATATACAACTCTGGTTAGCCACAGATTTTTTTTATATGAATACCTCACAAGAGTCCCAACTGGTCCCAACCGTCTGGAGACAGTGAAACTATGGCATCCCCAATAGGGGAATGTTGTGAGGCTGAAGGTATTGGGGAGGAGAAGAGGAAGGTGGGGAAATACCTGGCTATTCAGATCTGGTCACCAAACACGGCTAAAAACCATTTCAAGCAACGTTTCAATTCTGAATGGTGGTCTTTCACCAGGGCGATACTGAGAGTATCTTCCACTCTGGAACGTGCGCAAATATACTATATATTATTTTTAAATAATTAATTGTGAAACGCACAAATTAATTAAATAAAATTTACTTGCGCACGCCGGGATTTGAACCCGCGACCTTCGGATTCGTAGTCGAGAGCCTTACCCCTCGACCATGGAGGCCGTCAGAATTATAAAAAAAAAGAAGGTTTGTTTGGTTAGAATATTTTCAAAATGGAAAACACAAGTAAGCACCTCCTTAAGAACTTTATTTATTAAATACATTTTGAAAAAATAAATTTTTGGAATGAAATAAATTTATCAAATGAATGTTTCTTTGTTTTTTTGTTTAGAAATAGTAATAGTCGTTACAAGGCATTACTTTCGCTGTCAAATGAATTATGACACCCAAACGATTCACAACTTCGTAACTTTTTTTAAAAAAAAAAATCCCTAGCAAGGCCGGGTACACATCAACTAGTAATATATATATTTATACAATAACATGTTTTGCAATATTATGTCCTCTGCGTGCACAACTGTACATACATTTCGCTAGTAAGCGGTGTTTACCATATACGTCCCGCCAGGTCAGTATGGTCCTGTATAATATTTTCTGCCTGTACATAAAATTAATAACATGTATATTTTAATGCGACATCATGTTCATTGGTCAAATGCATCGATGAACCGGTGAACGCAATTTGTTAACCATAAGCAGTAATAACAGATTGTGATTTTTCACAAAATGGCACTATACAAATCACAAAAATATTTTTATTATTACCCGAAGCCAGTGAGACTATGGCATCCCTAATTGTTATCGGGTATGTTGTAGGGAGGAGATAGAACACAGTCGTCAGGTGGGAATGCTGCCCTTGTTCTACCGGTATTATAATGGAAGATGCTCTGAGGAAATAGCGTCACTTCGGCACTAGTGCACAGTCGGGAAACACGACAAACGCGCATTTGTACACTGTTCAAATTTGTCACATGAGAACTGGTCGCTTTTTAGACACGGCTATGGAACGATTTGCCGGACTCTGTGTTTTCTCTCTCCTACAACGTATTTCTCACTCCTTCCTCTCCTCAAAAAGACCCTCCACACACCATCCCCAAAGATGACAGCCTCCCTGTGAAGTAAATTCAATACGAATAATATCTTTAAATGATCATCAATATAATACGTTTCCACCCCATTTAGGGACAGTATTTTTTCACACAAAACGTGTCTAAAGATTATCCAACAACACCTAATTCCATTCATTACACTTTTGTGCAAGATGGAAAAAATAAATAAAATGAATCTATGGACAAATAAAATTCCTGGTAGGATCCAAACAATGGCGTTGAGATAAAAACACCCCTGACTGCGGGATTAGGAAACTAGTGTTGGCCGGTCGGGTAGTGTCGTGTATTGTAGAGTGGATGGGATGGGAGATGGGCGATGATTCGGGAGAGATAAACAATATTAAGCATGAAATTTCATGAAGAATTTATAGAAATGGGCTGAAAAGGGATTAAGTTGAGCCCCTTTAGCTACTACCGTTTTTCAGGGTTGCCACAAAATATAATAGTTTTATAATTTCTTCAAGCGATTGGTAACTTTGTGGCGTCATTAAAAATATTATCATTCTATAATAATATCATTAAAAATATACTTTGTTTACACCACTTTAATAAAAATAAATAAATATTTCTCCATGTTTCGATAGCAATGCTATCATCCTCGGGAATATATGAAGGAGAGGCTGGACCTACTATGGACGGATGCCGTTAACGTAGCGCAGGACAGGGACGCCTGTAGACGTCTTGTCGATGCGACAGGTCCCCGACACGAGGAGGACAAAGGGAAGAAGATGTATGTAATTGGATGATTTGTGTAGCGTCATTTTTGTGAAAAATTACCTCAAGGGCGCTGTACAAATATTACTTCCTATTATTTATCTCATTATGTACAAACAGATACAGAAACATACTTAGCTGGTAGGTCACTCCAGATTAAAAGGTTAAATTAAAGTTTTAGCTTGAGAAGATATGATTTTGCACGCACAGGACACAATATTAGGAAACACTGCACATTGCGTGATATTGCAGTTACTGTTTAAATCCTATTTGTCATTTATATTATATTTATTCCGGATAGACCATGAGGTCCTGGGTTCGTGTTCCAATTGCTACCTTTATCTTTTTATGTTCTGTGTCTTTTCCCATCTTATTTCCCTCCCCAATTCCATCAGCCTCACAACACGCTGAGAATGAATTGAGGATGCCATAGTCCCACTAGCTCCGGGCACTTGAGACTCGAACTGAGAATGTGAGATATTCCCATAAGAAAACTGAAATCATAGTTATTCCAAATAACCATTGATTGAACTTATTAATTTAATTTACAGGAAAAATCATAAAAACAAAAAACAATTTAAATTAGCCTTTAAAAACACATTTGTTGCACTTGTACTTTATGTATCTTGTAGATCAGACTATAACTTTTTTGTTTTTTTTTTTAAGTATTATCTGCAAATTAAAAACTTTTCCCTTCATAACCTCTCTGTGTTATGCACTTATGCATTATTATACTTACATATATATCATAAATATGTTACACTTATATACCAACTATGTATCATGTTTTTTTTTTGATAACTTAAAATCTTTTTTTTTCTCTACTCAAAATCGCGTTAAATGTTAAGATAAGTAAAAGCCCATCGGAGCGTTAATAATTAAAAAAATAATAATAATTATAAAATATAATAATATTATATTACATTGATTTGTGGCAGCCCTGCCTGTCAGGCTGTCAGGGGTGACAGTGTTTAGTGTCACCATAATGGCGTAACGAGGCGTGTTCCCGGATTACCGCGGCTCAATACCTCCATCTCCCATCTCCGCTACCTTCTATCCGCTACTTCTACTCTATTGTACCATTTCATCTCCCTACCACCATCTACGAACACTTCGCTACTTCTGTTCAGGTGGGAACTTATTATTGACACTTGAACGTAAACCCAGTGGACATTATTCTAATATGTATACAGGTTGTTAAGAGACATGCCTGACCTTATTTGGACTAAGAAAAATGTATTGAAATTTTGGTCACTTGCGACATTTTTGTTTTTTATTAATCTAAGAACATAAAAAATCATCATGTATTTGACAGTTATTGTCGATGTGGGGGTTTGGTGGGTTGTGCGGTCACTTGGCCAAGGGACAAGTGAGAACATGTGAAAAAAAAATTTGGTTGACTTTGAAAAAAAAACTAAAGCAATTACAGGATTTCTTATTTTTTTTAAATTCTAATAAGGTCAGGAATAATTGATTAAAGTAATGTCTCACACCCTGTATACAATATTATATAATATGCCAGTAAAGTATTAAATAATTGCGGTCGTTCTTTCCATCAATAATAATATTCGGATGATTTTTATAGCGCCGTTTTTGTGAAAAATCACCTCAAGGGCGCTTTACAAATCTTACTTCCTATTCTTACATTATTCCTATATTAAATCTATGACATTTTTTTTTTGGACACTATCATTACACATTATTTATAGACCATATAAAGGATGCAGTTAAATTATCAAAACTAAATACGGCTTGGTCTAAGTTTTCATACATGTTTAATTGAAAAAAAAATAATAGAAGCTATCTGTATTTATTCCTTACGATATATTGCAAGACGCTAATACGAATGATAGGAGTTATGTTAAGTTGGGCGGCGGGTGAGGACGGGGGCCGGGGGTACTGATCCTTTCTTCCAATCTTCTTTGTCTTTGTTGGTGACGCCCCTGGGCTGCGTAACGGGACGCTCGGTGTTGGTTTGCCCATACGCCAGGTGGCGCTCGTCGGCCGGCTTCAGGATCTGGAAAGACCACATCAGCGTGTCGTCTATTTCTCGCCCCAGCCGGTGGTATCCTTCTCGGGGTCGGACCACAGCAGGCCGCGGAGCAGCCTTCTCGGGCACGTCCGTGGGCCGCATGATGCACCGGATCTGCTCCGTGAACTGGAGGTCAGAACTCAGGTCGCCGTGACAGCAGAAGATCTTCTCGTCAAATGTTTTTATTTCCTATTGCGCCTATCTCGGTAGCCACGAAATCTAATTTTGCGGATTGCAGTTGTGGTACAGTGTTCAAGGTTATACAGCGATATCTTTGCAGCTTATTAAAGGCTCCAAAATAGCACATTCACCATTAAGTTTGAGTTTGAGTTGTCTAGCTCGTATACGATATTGTTTACAATCACCACAGTTCAAAGAATAACATTGTAAATCATTTACTTTGGGACACTTTTAACAAGCAAAAAGGTCTTTTAATAAGCACATGTGTCGAACGCTTCGACCGACCGATGCTTTTGGGTTAGTTTAGAACGACGCGACAGATTTGAACTTAAAATATTTGGGTTTTTATTTGATTTTTTATTATAAACTTGATTTAAGCCCGAAACGGCCACACTAAAATTATATGATTTTTATAAATGTAACCTATAAATTATTGCGGTTATTTTACGCTACTTTAACACCGGAAAAATTAAGAACTAAGCAATATTTCCCAGATAAACTGGAGCGCTTATAAAAAGCTGCCGGCTGCTGCGAGAGCGCCAAAATATACATGTTTTATACATCCTTTCGAATGATCAATCTTAGTTACCGATCAGCCAAGTGTTTCATTAAGTATTTGCTGTTTGCCTGTTTCCAAACATTTTTCATCCTAAATTTGACTATGGAGGTGCCCGCCCACTATAAAATAGTGTCCGCCCACTTTCATATACGAAATAACAGTAGCCGCCCACTTTTAAGACAGAATTAACATAGATGAGTTAATATTGTATTTATTATGAATACATATCGTTTGTTTTAAAACGAATACATGAACCAACATTTTATACTTCACGAACGTGTGTTAAAAATACGTTAAAAATGAAGTGTTAACTTGACTTTTGATAACGCCGCAAAGCCAAATTGTTCGTTTCGTACATTTGACATTTGACCTTTCTCCATGAGTGAAAAAAACAAGACAAAACAGTCTTCTGTTGAGGGGAACTTAATCCTCAAAAATCGATATCCTGAACGTAACAGAAATTTGATTGTTCGTTTATAAAATTGACCCTTATTGGCGCAGACAAAGCCATTTGTCGAAACAAATGATTTAACAAAAATTGATTCAAAAAAATACATTTACATATTTCGAACAGTTTTTTTTCAAGTTGCACAAGTCCACTGGATTAAAACTCACCCTTAAAATGGCCAAATGCACATCCTGTGACAAGGGATCGGATCAAAGGAGTTGTGGTTGTCCTAGTAACGGCACCCCCATCCCTCTACCCACCCCTTATAGACAACTCTCCAAAAAGGTCAGAGTTTTATTAAAATCTGAAGTGTACTGGATCTAATCTCAACACAACAGGTGAATTTAATTAAAGGTGATTTAAAAATAAATGTTACCTAATTTAGAAAATGGATTTTAGAGAAGTTTAAACGAGATTCCTGAGGCGTATGTGTGGTAAAACCATGTACGACCGTGTTAAAAATGTGGAGATTTGGAACGAATTCAAGGCTGTGGTGTAAACGTAATCAGTAAAAATAAGAAAGAGACGCTTAGATGGTTTGGGCATGTAGAGCGGATGAACGAAGAAAGGGGTGTAAGGAGATTATAGGAGAGCCGGTGTGCTGTTTTAACTAACTGTTAGATAAAAAAAAAATTGTATCGTACAAGAGTCCCAACTGCTCCCAACCGCCTCAAGCCAGTGAGATTATAGCAACAGTTTTACATTTTCAAACTACTCTCTAAACCTTCCCGTCACTAATAAGAATAAAATTTGTGAAAATCGAGGACCGACAGAGAGACAAATATTCATTTTTATATAAAGTGAAGAGATTTTGCCATAATTTTTTTTTTATTTGAGGGGTGTTGAAACATAGAAGGCAAGGAATACTGGTAGGGAGTCCAATTTTAAGTTTTACCAATTAATAGGACACTCAAAGGTCCAGTGTATCCTCAACCCAAAATCACAGTAAGGCGAGCTGACTATGTGGAATCTGGCGAGATGACTAAGACAAGAAGTGTGACCTAGTCTCATTCAAGTTATGGAAGAAATATATTTTTTTGGCATGCAAGTGTATTTATGAAACCAGGGCTTGACAGGAATAAACGGTTGTATTAATGAGTACTGATGACCTTTTGTTAGAGAAACTATTTTTCATTCAGAGGACCATTGGAGTTTGTATTTACTTTTTATAATAGGGAAATAGTCTCTAACTGGGAAGAGTGGCAACCTTGGCAATGGAATCCGCCATCTCATTCACAGTAATACCTAATAGGCCACTTACATGCATTTTATAATGACTTCGTGACATTTTATAAAAAATCGTGCGAATAGATGTTAAAATAAATTAATGAAAAACAATTTTTATTAGTTTAATTACAGAGAGGAACAACTACTCCAGTCACCGGAGAAACAAAATCACGCATTTCCATAAATTAATAACTTGATAATGTTTCAAGTTTGCGAAAGGCTTTTCAGTTATGTCTAGTTATTTTATGTCTAATTAAAATATTGTATTATATATGAAATAGGTTTTAGGTTCTTAGTTTGTTCATAAAAAAAACTAACGAGAAAAATACGTGCTTATATGCATAATTTACACCCGCTCAGAATTTTGACAGATGTTATAGTGTGAAGTTTATGCAATCGGACTTCCGGCTCGGGGGCTTATGTAGATAACAATGACGATGCAAATATTCACAAAATCAAAGTATATTTATTATATGAGTATAATTTACAACTGAAAAGTTGAATAATATCAAACAAATGGTACAAATTTTAGTTATGTTCAAGAACAAGAATATTCAATAAGATGGATCAAAAATATGATAAGATGTAATGTCCCGCCCTGTTTATGAAAAATTGACCGATTTTGCGGAGTGAAATTTTCAAAAATTCGCCCAGGTTTAAAAAATACGAAAAAAAATTGTACAGAATATCTTAGAATTTTAGTGTGAGCCCAAAAATATTTTTAAAAATGTGATGCAAGTGGCCTATTAATTGTTATTATTTTGAATAGAACCCTTCAACCGCACAAAACAAAAAGTGCAATCGTTTTCTCTATGACCCTAAAAAGCACACCTACACCTACAATGTACTCGTATAACAACTGTAGAGAAGGTACGAGGCACAGTATAATATGTAGGTACAACGGGTAGGAGCGGGAGAGGGATCGCCAAATTCCCCGCCGATAAATCAGTTTCAGCCAGCGGGGCCCGGCGTGTCGCGTTTCGGACACGAGACACCGCCATCTTCTGAAGCACTAATTTACCGCTGCTAATTGCGAGTGGAGGAGAGTTACCAGCTCTCGGTTATTTATTTATTATATTATATACGGCCTATATGGGCTTTTACATTTTAGTTGGTTACAATAGTCACACAGGTGCAAAACATATCACAGTAAAATATGTTGCCTTCATGAAATACAACAACTAAATATTTAATTTGTCTCAGAAACAAATACAGCAATAACATAGTGTAAGTACCATTCCAAATAATCATCTACAGAGGCGAATATTCAAAACATATATCACATTCACTAGACAAATATAATAATAATTGTGAGAATGTATGCAATAATAGTCTGTTGGTATTCGTACTCCGAGTTGTAGAACATATCTGCTATGTCTGAAAATGTATTACCTTCTGCGTGAAGTCTAGGTAATAGAGAATTTTTGAATGACTCGGTCCTGAAATTATTGTTACAATTGAATAACATTTCTTTACTGTTACAATTCCGTAACATTTATTTTTTCTTCAAAACGCATATATTTTAAATATAGTATCCTAATCATGATATGTAATACAAATATCTCTTTATAACACATTTACTATACACTGTATTTTTTTTTCTTAACGGGGAGAGGGACGTCGGAGAGTTATTATTTATTAATTGAAACTCATGATAGTATTATTACGCAATACGATAAACATAATGTTTTTAAATGGAAAAATATTTATTAAATATTTTATAAATTTACATAGGCTTAGTATTTATCAAAATCTAATCCGAAGTATTACTTTTTCTGACCGTCCCATTGTATGTTTTAAGTTACGTAACTAACTAACTAACCATCACGCCGTTTCCCCGCAGGGGTAGGCAGAGAGGACGGACCGCCAAACAACTCGATCTTGGCATACACTTCTTGCTTCATTCACATTCATACAACGCCTCATACATTCTCTTCTGTTATTCCGACTTCTGACATGGCCCGACTCGAGTATTTGATTCACTTGATCGTGCCATGTCTTCCTCGGGCGTCCCCGGCTTCTTCTTCCATTCACATTCGCGTCATATATTCTCCTTACACTCCTTTCTTCGTTCATTCGCTCTACATGCCCAAACCATCTAAGCGTCCCTTTCTTAATCTTGCTCACTACGCTTACATCAGCCTTGCATTCTTTACGAATCTCAACATTTTCACTCGATCACACATGGTTTTACCACACATTCGTCTCAGAGATCTCATTTCTACAGCATTCAGTCTTTAAGTTACGTAGTGTTCATAAAAAAATTAAACTACACTCTGTTCTTTTTTTTAATTTATCTTATCGACAAGTTACAGAAAAACCTTCACAGCATTGTTAAAGAATATTCAACTTTTTAAAATGTTTTTGTAAAATATGCGTAGAACGGTCAGAAATGCGTAAGATTACTGATTATGCAAATTTAAAAAAAACGTAATAAATAGTTGTCTATTTAAAAACACCGTGTTTATCGTATTGCACAATAATATTATCTTTATTTTGAATTAATAAATAATAACTCTTCGAAGTCCCTCTCCCCGTTAATGAAACTGTAATACATGTACCATATATTATATTACTTTAATTACCAATAATAAATAATGTACACTCTTCTTCCATCCACGAGCAAATGCTTCTAACGGAAGAATAGTATAAAATCTATAAATAAAAACTGTATTATATCATGTAACAAAAAGTTTAATTAATAATTAATCTAAAAAAATAAAAATAATTTACCACCTACTGCTAAATTCTGGCAGATTGTACTAGTATCTATCTATATATATATATATAAAAGTGTGTTTGGAGCCAGTGAGACTATGGCATCCCCAATTGGGGTATGTTGTGAGACAAAAAAAAAATATATATATATAATTAAAAATTCACTCATCGGTGCGCAAATCCGTCCACAGCCCGCAACACTGTAAACAACCAAAGTGTAAAATAATAAAAATAATAATAAAAACCTTAATATTTATTAGAAGCTTCTTACGCTTTTTAAGGTAATTTTATAGATATTTTCGAGTCCTAAAATTCATTTTATGAATACTTTCCGTCCTAAAAATTAATACCAATAATTCAATAAATACCAACTCTTCTTGTGCCACGAATCATCTAATAAATGTAACATCAATAGAAGAGGAGAAACAAATAACCATGTAAAACTATCATCTCTATAATTAAATTTTTCTAAAACTGTGTTCATCTGAAGTGACCTGCCAGGAAAGTATGTTTTTCTGTATCTGTCTGTACATAATTAGTTAAGAAATATTTGTACAGCGCCCTTGAGGTGATTTTTCACAAAAACGGCGCTATACAAGTCATCCAACTATTATTATTATTATTCAGTTTGGGTGGGTATTTTTGTTTGAAACAGGCCGCGCAGCCGTTCCTCTTAACACCCTGTATAACTGTATGTTTTCCTAAAAAAAACTGAGCTATGTGGCGTTCCATCCTCTCTGCATACCCTTGCGTTGCGTGATAGTTACTTAGTTCGATATACTTGAAACATTTCAGCGGCACCTTAATACAAGACAAGATGTGCAGATGATCCTTTATTTCAGTTAACCTCAAAAAAATCTCGCAAAAAATGACATAAAAATATCGAGGAATTTTGAGAAAGGGGCAGATATATTTATATAGGATGTGTTATTCGTAATTTATTGCTTGTCTTATTAACCTTAAAAAGGCAAACACCCTGGCAGTTTATCACGCGTGAAAATAACACCCTGTTATACGTCAGAAAAACTCCCATGTAAAAAATTAGAATTTGTGTTTTTTTGTTGCCATTAAAAAAATTCGTACTTACCTTTTCTGCTTTGAGTGTCAAGTCTTGGCACTTTCCGTAAAACATGTGCTATATACATAAAGAAAAATTTATGACTTGTATTTCTTTTTGTATTAACTGTATGAACTGGGGTAACTGTATTTCTTTTTTTTTATTAACTGTATTCTTTCCGTTATAATTTTATGACTCTTTTTATTTTATTATGTATCTTATATGTTTTTTTATTACTAGATGTATGAAAATTTGCTTACATCTAAATAAAGCTACAAAACAATAATCTTGCAGTAGAATATTCTCAGTATTCATCGCTATACATAAAAAAAAGATTGTTTGTCTGTCTGTCTGTCCTCGATTTTCTCGAAAATTACTGGACCGGTTTCGATGAAAATAGCACAGTTTGTTCTTATTAGTGACGAGAAGGTTTAATGAGTAGTTTGAATGAAATCCAATATGTAAAACTATAACGTCGCTATAACGTTTTAAAATTAAGATAAAAAACATTGAAACCACCATGTTGTATTGATGTTATCCCATAGATATGCTACTCTGGCTAGCCACAGATTACATATTCAAAAGAAAAAGGTTTGTTCGGGTAGAATATTTTCAAAATCGAAAACACACGTAAGTACGTACTTACGAACTTATTTATTTAGATATATTTTTAAAAAATAAATGTTTTGAATAAAATAAAATTTTCAAATAGTTTCTCTGTTTAGAGATAGTAATAGTCGTCGCAAGGCATTACTTTCGCTGTCAAATCAATTATGGCACCAAATGATAAGCACGATTTCACATCTTCATAACTTCATTAAAAAAAGGCTGCACATCAGCTAGGATATATTTATAAAAATGGCATTAAAAATTAAGTCAATGTGGATTAAAAACACGTAACTTATAAATTTATCCTGTAACTTATTTGCTACAATTTTATTTTGTCTAAATATCACATTCTGTTGAAAATAACTAATTTTAAGAACAATCTGTACCATTAACATCTAATCGATTCATAAATAACAAACAAAAAACACCTACGCACTTCCCAATGCTAGTTTTATAAATATGATCTTGTGAATACTCTGTAAATATTATAACACGATAATTAAATATCCACATTTCAAAACCATTCTATGTATCTTACATTAATTAACCTACCTTAAAGAAATACCATTCCCAACCCCTCGCATACCGCAATTTTTAACAGATTCTTTTCAAACAGATGTCAAGTACAAAAAAGTGACACGATTTTTTTGTTTCTTTGACGCCACTAATATTTGAACCCCTGACACTTTTATGACATGACATTTGTCTTATTTATTGCGTTTTAAAAGGATGGCCATATCGGATTTACTAATTTAGTGCTTTTTGGATTTTTAATGACTTTAAAAAAAAATTACAACACGGAAGGGTTATTACTGACTTATTATTTAAAAAGAATCACCTTAGCTGCTAGGTTCATACGTTTTTCACAACTCATTCGTAAAGAAAGAGTAAAAGCAGATACAATTCGCGGGAAAATCACTTCAAGGGAGCTTTAAAACATTAATAAATAAAACTTTAAAACATCGTAAAATTTATCTAACCTGTAATTTAACACTTACGGCCGTTCTTCCCAACCCTACTGAGCAACTGTTGATCCAAAATTTTGCCTCAACACTGTTCAAATGCACAAATACGCTCTTCCCAACGAAATTCACGAACAAATTTAAGATCAATTTAGGATATCGATTTTCGGGAATTAAGTTTCCCTCAACATAGGACTAGTTATAAAAGGTGGCAACATGGTGAATGAATGTCACCCAAATGTCAAATGTCATTATTAGTTTACGATCTATTTTACGCGATTCAAATATTGAATGACAGAGATTTACTTCCGTTAATGAATGTCAAAAGATGTTTTTTTATGTTTCAAATATAACTGAAGAGAACCTAACTAATTTTACTTATTATAAGCTATGTTTTGTCTTGTATTTTCAAGGACGAAAAACGTCAAATGTCAAATGTAAGAAACGAACAATGTGCTTTGGCGGCATTGCCAAAAGTCAAGCTAACACTTTATTTTCAACAGATTTTTAACACACACGTTTGTGTGTATAAAATGCTGGTTTATGTATTACTTTTTAAAACAAATTATATGTATTTATAATAAATACAATATTAACTCATCTATAATAATTTAACATTGAAAGTTTTTTACTTTGCCGTCACTTTACCGTCTTAAAAGTGGGCGGCTACTATTTTATAGTAGGAGGGCACCTCCATGGACAATTTAGGATAAAAAATGCTTAGAAACAGGCAAACAGAGTAAAACCTTAAGTGACCAGTTCAGGAATACGGGCTCCTTCGAAGTCAGAGTCAAGTTAGCCTCTCGCAGAAACTGGGCGTACTGTACAGGGTCCGCAGATACTTTAATAGTACACAACTGCTGATCCTGTACAACTCGCAAGTGCGCGCCACTGTTAAATTTGGCAGCCACATCTGGTTGGGAGCCCCAATATTTAAAAAAAAACTCTTGACTCTGTGCAGAAACGGGCGGGCGGTTGATAGATTCACCTATCCTAACAAACGGATTGCAATCTTTGAAGCACAGACGTCAAATGGGAATGCTGCTCTTGTTCTAACGGTATTTCAAGGAAAGGTGGTTTGAGGAACTGGTGTTATTGGTCCCTTCGGCACCGGTGCATAGTCGGGAAACACGTATTAAGCCAAGTGTCAGCTTCAAACAAAACGACAGTGTCATCGTCTTTAATTATTCTTTAACAATTAATATAGAAAAATAGCAGTAAAATACTCGTATATGGGAATTAACTGAAGATGATATTAACAGTTCCCAAATTTAAGAAAAATATCGATAAAAATGACAGCGGTCAATGAAGTGGCATTACCTCAATTGGTTAGAGCGCAAGTTCCGGGTAGACCCAGAGGTCCTGGGTTCAAGTTACATTTTCATTATATATGTCGTTTCTGTTTCATATTTCATTTGAGTTCAATCATTTGATTTTACCCTCAAAAAACAACATAACGAAAGTTAACAGATGATGGCATTATTTGAGGGATGTTTGGTGTTTGGGTATGCATCGAAAACACCCCCTCGATCCCTTAATTAATTATTGTAACGCAAATTCGCAATTATTTAGGTGTATAGCATTATTATGTTGGGTTCACTTGCTACCAAATCTGGTAATTGGATGTCAAGCTCTGGTGTTACATGGGGAGAGGGAGAGGTGAAGGATAACACTGTCCGCTAACAACTAACTACAAGTATTACTGAAGGGGTTGTTTTATTAAATAATTGGGAGGGTGTGAAATAAGGGAGGGTTTGTGCCATCATGGTGACTGATTTTTTTAGTTTTTTGGGGGTGTTAGTATTTTATAAGGTGTTTTATTGGTATGGATAAAAATATTACAATGGTTTAGCCACTCATAGTGGTAGATAGGTACCTACCAGTGGCGTGCACAGAGTTTTTATTCAGGGTAGGCAGTAAGAAAAACAGCTATAACTATAAAATCTGTATTTAAAAAACTTACCACAGTGGTAAGTTGTCCCTAGAAATGGCTTAGCTGCTGGCTTTAGTCGACGTTGGCTGGGATTACCTGCCACATCAAATATTAAAATTATGCGAATTACAAGCCAATTGCAAGTCAGTTGCTCCACACGTCGTGAGTTCAATTCCTCGGCTGGCTAAGTCCTCCATCACGACACCAGCAACATCTTCCACTTTCTGTGTTGGTAGTAGGAGATTTTCAAATATCGTCAGGTTATTCTGTAAATGTTTGTCTTTCTTTAAAAAAAATAGATATATACATAAAATTTCCATATTTTATCGATCGCCCAATTGTATGAAAGAAAGGCAACATAGTGTAATAATTATTTCGTTAGTAAAGTTGTACTAATCAATAGATGTGCCAACAGATGGCACTAGTTGCTATATTTGTGATTTATACCGACAGGCACGGCCTTTTTCGACAGTAACACAATTTGGGAGACGGTATGGGTGCCGCCGCCCCGGGAATCATTCATTGGATAACCAGAAGCTCTGCCATAGGTCACGTTTGGTGACGTAGCAGGAGAGCCCGGGTTCACGGGGTGAGGTTTGTCCAGGTCTTGGAGGCGGATGCATCTGCCCAAAACTGATCGGGAAAGGTCGGCTGAGGAAGACTCTTTGAGCTCTCTGGCCGGACTCTTTCGACCCATCATCGCCTTGCGCCGCAGCGGGAGAGATAGATTCATACGTCCGTCACTCCCGGACCCACTGACCCCAGATTCCTACCGACCCCTCATACCTTTTTAAGAACAGATTTTTTTTAAATACCATAAATTTCTTAGGTTCTTAAATAAGTTACGTTAGACCAAGTCAAGAGTCATGATGACAGATTGATATGTACGGTATGATGTATCGTGAGACTGAATTATCTGGCTGTCCATCCTCTTCACCTACCCCTGTGAGGAAACGGCGTGATGGTTAGTTAATTATTTATTTTAGGTTAGGTTAGGTTAAGTCAGTTTAGGATAGATATCATATATACATTTTTTCTGCTTCACTTTTCTGTTATATCACTGATCTGTTTCGTCATCGTCTGTTTTATCACTGTTCTATTTTGTCTCTGTTCTATTATGTCACTGTTCTATTTTGTTACCTTTCTACTTTGTCACTGTTCCGTTTTTACCGTTCTATTTTGAGACTGTTCTGTTATGTCACGGTTCTGTTTTATCACTGCTCTGTTTTGAAACTGTTCGGTTTTGTCACTGTTCTATTTTGTTATTGTTCTGTTAGGTCACTATTCTGTAATGTCACCGCTCTGCTTTCTCACTGTTCTGTTATGAAACTGTTTTGTTATGACACTGTTCTGTTATGTTACTATTCTGTTACGTCACTGTTCTATTATATCACTGTTCTGTTATGTCACTATTCTGTTACGTCGCTGTTCTATTGTGTCACTGTTCTGTTATGTTAGTATTATTTTATCTCACTGTTCTGTTTTGTCACTGTTCTATTATATCACTGAGCTATTTTGTAACTGTAGTTTCTTTTGTCATTCTTGTTCTATCGTCACTGTTCTGTTATGTTACTATTCTGTTACGTCACTGTTCTATTATATCACTGTTCTGTTATGTCACTAATCTGTTACGTCGCTGTTCTATTGTGTCACTGTTCTGTTATGTTAGTATTATTTTATCTCACTGTTCTGTTTTGTCACTGTTCTATTATAACTCTGAGCTATTTTTTAACTGTTGTTTCTTTTGTCACTCTTGTTTCTATCGTCAGTATTCTGTTACGTCGCTGTTCTATTGTGTCACTGTTCTGTTATGTTGGTATTCTTTTATCTCACTGTTCTGTTTTTTCACTGTTCTATTATATCACTGAACTATTTTATAACTGTTGTTTCTTTTGTCACTCTTGTTTCTATCGTCGCTATTCTGTTATGTGACTGTTCTGTTTTGTCACTGTTTTATTTTGTCACTGTTCTATTTTGTCACTGTTCTGTTTTATCATGATCTGTAAATGTATATTGGGGGAGAGAAGTTGTTGGGTAATTTGTGTCCACTGTACTGAATATAATAACATCTAATGAATTTAATTGGCTCTCTCGGGATCCGAACCCTCGCCTCATTACGGCAGCCTACCGACAGTGCCGACTTGCCACTGTTCTGCTGAATTACGGATTTCACAGGTGAATTGCTTCGTTTATATTTTATAATGCGTGCTGAAGGGAAGGGGTGGTTTATAGGGGTAGTCCCAATGGAGTAAATTAAAATGATACTTTTTATTAGGGGTGGTTTAACCGAGAGGGTTTGGAGGTCTTGTTGCAGAACTAGTATCTCAATCCATTTTTCAATACTATAGTATACTATTTGTTGTGTTCAAGTTTAATATGTACAACTCCATTTTAATTAAAAGTTCTTTTGTTTAATTTAGCAGTTGCTAACATTAATCAATTTAAATTATGGTTTATTTATGGAATAGTTCTGCAGGTAATTATTATTGTGCGTGACAGATGTATCGCCTTCCGAAGGCATTTGATAGATTCGCCTATCTTAACAACGGAATGCAATCTTTGGAGCGCAGACGTCTGGTGGGAATGCTGTACTTGTTCTATCGGTATTTTAATGGAATATGCTCTGAGGAACTAGCGTCATTGATCCCTTTGACAACGGTGCATAGTCGGGAAACATTTGTACACGGTTGACATTTGTCACGTGACTCGTTCTTGAGTTCAACAGCCCGGTTGATGAAAAGTTTTGCCAGCCTCTGTGTTTCTTCCCTCTTACAACATGGGTGTTTTCAATACCCAGGTTCACTCCGGACGGAAATTATTTTTCTCTCTTTTTTCTACGACCTCTTATGAGGTGAAAACGTTTTTTTAAAGCCAGGGTAGGAGAGACAGAGTGCTGTTTTAATTGGCTCTCTCAGGGCTAAAACCAAAAGGTACCGAGTCAAAGGCATGCCGACTTATATTCAAATCAACATGGAAACCATTTCTAGTTTGTATTGTTTATTCTATGTATATTGTGTATAATATATATTTTTAAGTGACCCCACAAGACCTCCCATATCTGTACGGCGCACAGGCGAACTATATCACCACTCAGTTGGGCAACGTTGTGAGACGGGTTATAGAGGGGGATGTACGAAGAGATTTATAAAAATATGTGTGTATATATCTTCAATTTATTTTAATAATTTATTGAAGCTATTTATTTATTTATTTATTTATTGTATAATACAGGCCCTATATGGGATTTTACATATAAAGTTAGTTATAATAAACAGATGCGAAACACATCACAGTAGGTTCATAGATAATATATCGAACAAATACAGGAATAACATAGTGTAAGTACCTTTCCGTGTAATTAGTTGCAGAGGCGAAAAATCAAAACATACCTCACATTCACTATTACTTATACTCTAAACTCTAGACACATACTCGCATATTAATAATTATTGAGGATGTACGAGTATGCAATAATCGTTTGTTTGTATTTGTATTCCGAGCAGTTGAAAATGTCTACTATATCTGAATATGTATTACCTTCTGTGTGCAGTCTAGGTACCAATGAATATTTGAATGACTCAGTCCTGAAATTATTTTTACAGTTAAACAAAATTTTAGATCGATTAGTTCTAGTTGGATTATTAAATATAATTAAGCTGACGATATCAGGGCTGTATATAAAACCATTAACAATTTTGAAAATAAAAGTTAAGTCAGGGACAATTCTTCTATCTGATAGTTTTAATAATTTTAGTTATTTCATTGAGTAATTGTAATTTATAGTTTCAATAGGTAATCCGAGTTTATAGTTAATATATCTGAGAAATTTATTTTGAATTTTTCAATGGAGTCGGAATGAATTTTATAGTGAGGGGACCATATAGAAGAATTCGAAACTTATAAACCTCATTGTAATATTTAATCATTGAAGAAGATAATATTAACACATCCTAAATGAAACACGATAGGTATACCCGAGACACTATCTAGATTGCAATTCTATTCGGGTAGAACTTTTTAATCATCATAACGATAGCAGCTGTAAGATATGGGATTTAAAATGAAGGATAATATTGACAAGTCTTGAAATTGTGGTATGATATCGATGAAGTTGGCGTAAAGTGAACTGGTCTCATTAGCTCAGTTGGTAGAGGTCTTGGGTTCGGTTCCCAGAGGCGACTAATCGATTGACTTCTTATTTTATGTGGATTTTTCGGTTTCGTTTTTAATTTAAGATGTTTTATTATCTTTTTCAATGATAAAATATATATCTAATTAGTTTTCGGTAGATTAATCTAGTAAATAAGTTGCAAAACACGTCAACATTTTTGTAAGTCTGGGAACTGATTCCGGTTCTTTTTAAGAATAAGTCATTGTCCTCATTCTTGGGCTTAAGAGGAACGGCTGCGCTGCCTGTTTCATACATAACTTAATTTTGGATTTGAGGCGTAAATACCCATCTAAACTGAATGATATATATTAATTGATAAACTAAAGTTCTTAAAAACTAAAGACAAGATTTTTGTGCATAGCGCAAAGGGTAACAATTATTATTTTTATAAACAATAATTATTAATCTAAAACACTCATCCAAATTGAAAAAAAAAAAAAAAAAAAAAAAACCTTCCGAGAAAAAAAAAAGTTTAAAGTTTTTTTTCAATTTGGATGAGTGTTTTAGATTAATAATTATTGTTTATAAAAATAATGAATGATATATATTTATTAATGGTTTAATAAATATCTAGCACGTATGAAATGTACTTTATTTATTTTTGTTTTAAATTATGAAGTATAGGCCATGAAAAAAAATCTTAATTATAGATACAACCTTAGAGTAATATTCTCTAAGGATACAACTTATTACAATTATTTGCGGGTTTATCGTTTTTTTTTTAATTATCGTATTTGATATGTAAATATGATTAAAAATACGAAAACAAGACATTTAAAAAGAAAAGGTTTTTTCGGGTAGATATTTTAAATTATGTACTGCAAATTTGTGTTCCAATGTAAATTTGCCGTTTTAAATTTAATTTGAAGTCCACCGTAATTCTTATTTTTAATATATGTTTTTATGTTTTATTTCATTATATTTTCAAAGCGGACGGAGTAAAACTTTTTTTTAAATCACCTTTAGCCCCCAAATAATTGTTCAAGGTGCCTCTAAAATCCCGAAAAATCAATTCCTTTAATGGCCTATATTTCAAAATGTAAAACAAAAATAAATAAATTACTTCTAATCCGTACTAGATATTTACTATACTTTTTGATGAAAAAAAATATCATTAGGATTAGGTGAGTATTTTGGCCTCAAATCCAAAATTAAGTTATATATGAAACATGCCGCGCAGCCGATCCTCTTAAATATTTTTGCTTAACGCGGTTCCGGTTCTTGGATGACAGCTGTCATTCAGCGAAAGACATTCTTTAAAAAATATAGATATTTGCATAGTTTTAATAAAAGAAAACTCAATATTATCGCAAGCATTGACTTTACACATTATTAGTGAGTTATTTGTCATATAATAATGCTACTAAAATGACAGAATTAACGAAATTGTAAAGTGCCTATGCCAAAAAGCCGTAATGTCAGATAAAATTTTAATTCCAAAAATTTATAATAATTAAGTAATTAATAATAAACGACAAGTGTTAAGTATGTGTGATGCACCTATAATTGCAACAATACTGTCATAATTAAACCGCAAACTCTTATGAAATGTATTGTCATTGACATGGAATCGGAATCGCAGCTTTTAATAATAATTGGATGATTTGTAAAGCGCTGTTTTTGTGAAAAATCACCTCAAGGGCGCTGTACAAATATTACTTGTTAGGGTTTATCTTTGTACAAACAGGTACAGAAACATACTAACCTACACCTGGCAGGTCACTCAAATTAACACGTTAAATTATAATGTTTTATCTTGAGAAGATATGATTTTGCACGCACAGGACACAATATTAGAAAACACTGCACATTGCATGATATTGCAGTTACTATTTAAATCCTATTTGTCATTGATATTATATTTATTAGAAGGAATTAGCAAAAGAAGAGTAGGTATTTATTTGAAACATTATTTTATTTGACATTAATATAATACAATAAAAATTATTCACAGTTGCAAATATTTACAACGTCGCGGACTATGAAAAGTTTTAAATTTTTATATTAATTACTATAGGTATGTACTAACGGCTAGCTTCGCTGCGTAAATTGGGTATGCAACTGAACCATTCGTGGATATGACTTTCCGAAGAGATGGGTTTTAAGCTTGGCTCTGAATTCTGTCGAATCTTTAATCAATCTTAAATCGTATGGCAGTTTATTCCAGGCTTTAGGGCCTGACACGCTGAAAGCACGCCCACCAAACTTAGTATCTGGTGTGCGCTTAGGTTCTTTCAGCCTTCCGATAGTTGTTGACGGTCGTGAATTGGATTTTTCAAGAACAATGCTTTCTTTATCCTTAAAAAGATCCTATTTTTTTAAATTTTATAATCACGAACAAAGCCGGGTAGTAAAGGTAGTTTTTTTTTAAATGTAATTTGTTCGCAATTTTTCTGCATTCTTTTTAGTTATACATTCAATACGACCATCGCACTAAACATCTTTCGGAATAGTTTCAAAATAAATGTAGTAACTACACAAAAGACATATTTCTTGTCACTTTACAAGCGCCAAGCGCCGAGAGTTACACGCATGCGTGCTACAGACTACAGGGAACAGTCACAGTGGGTGTCTCCTTACCAAAGGAGAGAGGAGAAACCCGGCGTGTGGCGATTGAGACCCTAGTCGCCCGTGAAGGGGACACGCATGGACTGGCTGCGTGACAAAACAACACACAAATATATTACGTTACTTTTGAAAATTCGAAACAGGAAAACAAATAAATAAAATATTTCTGAAAATGTTTTTTTTTTTTTATACTACTTAGCATTTGCGCGCATTGCTCTATGATGGTTTGATAAGAAACTCAATGTTATTAGGCATATAGAAACCATATCCAATAAAGCTTTGGAAATGTTGTTGAGTATTAAATTACTTCAATAATATAAAAACATTGTATTGTACCTTGTACTAGTGAGGAGCTCAGAGTAATAGTACTCTAAGGTGAGGAGTCATATAGAATACAATTCCACAGTTTGGTCTCCGAATTATGAAGGTCATCCTTTTTTTTTTACAGTAACTCCACACAGGAGACCCTGAGCGAAATAATTTCCCTGAAGGCCTATATCATCTTTGGAGATGCTGTGTGGAGGGTCTTTTAGAGGATAGGAAGGAGTGAACTTGGGTCTTGAAGAGACCCATGTTATAGGATGGAGGAAACACAGAGGCCGGCCGATCATTCCACAGCCGAGCTGTTGAACACAAGAACTAATCGTAGAAGCGGCCCGTTCTCATGTGACAAATGTCAACCGTGTGCAAATGTTGGGCGCGCGTTCTGCGTGTTTTCCGAATATGCACCGGTGCGAAAGGGATCAATGCGAAGATCACCCCACGAGCGGTTCCGCCGGAATCCGTACTGACGGTCGTTAATGATTTTGTTCTTCTCGAGGTATGTGAGCAGTTTGTCGTTGATCACATGTTCCATCACCTTGGAGAGAACTGATGTGATCGCTATGGGGCGGTAATTGGCCGGGTTGGAGCGGTCACCTTTCTTAGGTAGAGGATGAATGACCGATTTTTTCCAACCAGAGGGCACAGAGCCACATTTCAGGGACATTTTAAAGAGCTTTGTCAAAACTGGAGTGATTTCTGCAGCACACCTCTGCAATACCAGGGCAGGTTTTCCGTCTGTAGGTCGTGCTCAAATTTTTACCTATTGATGATTTGAAAAAAAATTAAAAATTTACGCATCGGTGCGCAAATGCGTCCACAGCCCGCAACACTCTAAATAACTAAAGTGTAAAAATAAATAAAAAATATTAATATCTATTAAAAGCTTCTTAAGCTTTTTAAGGTCATTTTATAGATATTTTCGAGTCCTAAAATTCATTTTATAAATATTTTCCAGTCCTAAAAATTATAAGTATTTCAATAAATACCAACTCTTCTTTTACCACCAATCTTCTAATAAATATAACATCAATAGAAAAGGAGGATAAAGTAGCAACTGTAAAACTATCATCTCGTACTTAAATTATCTAATAAAACTGTGTTCATCTGAAGCGACCTGCCAGGTAAGTATGTTTTTCTGTATCTGTTTGTACATAATTAGTTAAGTAATATTTGTACAGGGTCCTTGGGGTGATTTTTCACAAAAATGGCACTATACAAATTATCCAATTATTATGATTATTATCACACTCTTGTACCGCCTATATATCCTAATTACACTTTATTTTATTAACATCATTCGAAGCCTCACACTCCAATCTGTTTCTTATAGAGGGACGAATCACATTTATGAAGATACATTCTAATCAAATCCCTGTACTGCACCACCCATTTAAAATATAATTTTCCTTTCCTAAAATTGAGCAAGAAAATAAATAACATCTCCAATATGTATTTTAATAATAATAATAATTATAGCGATTCTCAAGGGCGATTTTCCAATATTATGGCCTCCGCGCCCAGAACTGTATATAAATTTCGCTAATAAACAGTGTTTATCTCAAGTAACCTGCCATGTAAGTATGGTCCTGCATAGTATTATCTACCTGTACACAAAATAAATAACATGAATATTTTAACGCGGCATCACATTTATTGGTCAAAGGCATTGTACATATAGTTTGGTATTACAGATCAATGAACTGGAGAATGCATTTGTTAGCCATAAGTTCTAATAATTGATTGTCTATTCTCAGTTCAACTAAAGAACAGCCTGGTTATTTATTATGATTATTATTATTAAAGAAATATTAAAAATTTTCCAGCAGTCCCTATTATTCCCCGACTCCTTTCAGCACCACAAAAACAGTTTTATTGGTCTTTGCTCCTGCACAGATAAGGTTGTACATCTACACATCACAAATATTCTATTATGCGAAGGAGAAGAATACTAATTTCAAAATTTCTATGAACAAAATAATATACTTTTTATTATTATTATCAATGGCAGAGTACTTAATTATTCTAACAGCATTTTTTTATTTGTGGGTATTCAAAAATCAGTTTATTGCATCCCTGGTGAAAGACCACCATCCAGAATTGAAAAGTTGCTTGAAATGGCTTTTAGCCGTGTTTGGTGACCAGATCTGAATGGCCATGTATTTCCCTATTTCCCCACCTCCCTCTTCCCCTTCTTCTTCCCCTCCCCCTAATACCTCCAACCTCACAACATTCCCCAATTGGGAATGCCATAGTCCCACTGGCTCCAGACGGTTAGGAGCAGTTGGGACTCTTGTGCGGTATTCACATGAAAAAAATTCTTACGCGACTAACTAATTAACTAATCATCACGTCGTTTCTCCGCAGGGTTAGGCAAAGAGGACGGACAGCCAAATAACTCGATCTTGGCATATAGTACTTCTTACTTCATTCACATTCATACATTCTCTTCTATTATTCCGACTTCTGACATGGCCCGACTCAAGTATTTGATTCACTTGATCGTGCCATGTCTTCCTCGGACGTCCCCGGCTTCTTCTTCCATTCACATTCGCGTCATGCATTCTTCTTACACTCCTTTCTTCGTTCATTCGCTCCACATGCCCAAACCATCTAATTGTCCCTTTCTTAATCTTGCTCATTACGCTTACATCATCAGCCTTGCATTCTTTAAGAATCTCAATATTTTCCTCACTATTATAAGTGGTTTTACCACACATTCGAATCAGGGATCTCATTTCAACAGCAATCAGTTTACTTTCATCCTTCCTCTGCTAGTTCCATGCCTCACTGCCATACATCAGGGTTGGTATCAGCACTCCATTGTGGACTGCTAGCTTCGGTTCATTGGACATTTTTTTGCTAGCGACAATGAGAAGAAATCTAAATATATACACTTGCGTTAGCTAACGCAAAAGATACAGACTTGGGCCCCTGGTTATGTGTTATAACACTGTAAAGAAATTAACAAAAAAAAACTATTAATCCATCTACAAGTCTCTAGAATTATAGAACAGTTCATTTTGTTACAACGCTGTACTTGCGACAAATTTGAATTCATAAGGAAAATAAGGTGCTCATCACCGACCCCCGAATCTTGAAATGCCCCTTGAGGGGGCAATATCGCCGACGTTGGTAATCTCTGATTTAGATAGATAAAATGGACGGCTAATAATAAAAATAATAATTTGAAGATCTGAATAGCGCCATTTTTTGTGAAATATCACCTCAAGGCCGCTGTACGAATATTACTTCATATTCTCTATCTAATTATGTACAAACAGATACAGAAAATCATACTTATCTGGCAGGCCGCTTCAGATGAACACAGTTTTATTAGATAATTTAAGCTTAGAGAAGATAAGATTTGTGCAGTTGTTATTTTTTCTTCCTTTTCTATTGATGTTACATTTATTAGAAGATCGGTGTCACAAGAAGAGTTGGTATTTGTTTGAAATATTTATAATTTTTTGGACTGGAGAATATTTATAAAAATACCTTATAAAGCTTAAGAAGTTTTTAATAGATATTTACATTTTTTTTACACATTTAGTTACTTACAGTCATATTTTATACTTATTTTATAAGTGACTTAAGCACTAACCCGGCTAACCCGGCTAAGCAATTTACGTATGCATTTTTTCCATTTATGGATATGTTTGTCTGAAAAGACGAGTTTTAAGTTTAGTTCTGAATTCTGTCGAGTCTTTGATAATTCTGAAGTCGTGCGGCAGTTCATTCCAGGCTTTAGGTGCTGATACTCCGACAGCACGATCACCAAACATAGTATTAGGTGTGCGCTATCCAAGAAGTTGGGAAAGTCAATTTACCTAAAATCTGCTGTTAGAACAATGAACTACTCAGCCGGCGTTATGCCAGTCTCCAAGGAAGATAGTAAAGAAAATAATTGGGAAATTCTTTGCATTTTAATGTATTTAACACTTACGAGACCAAAAGTTTAATAATTATTTATTTTAACTGGGTGCAGTTTTGATACAAATATTTTTTTATTCTTGAAAAATGACACCACATGAAGGGGCGAGATGCAATGTTTTAAAACCTAAATCTTTCTGAAAACTATGTACATCTATGTACGAGTCGTAGATGCGACTCGTTCTCATGTGACAAATGTCCACCGTCTGCAAATGTTGGAAGCGCTTTTGGCGTGCATCCCGACTATGCACCGGTGCCGAAGGGATCAATTCAATTCAATTCAATTCCTCAGAGCATCTTCCATTAAAATACCGGTAGAACAAGGACAGCATTCCCACCTGACGTCTGTGCTGTTAAGATAGACGAATCTATCAAACGGACCGCCCGTTTCTGCAGAGTCAAGGTTTTTTTTCAGATATTTTGGGGTTCCCGACCAGAGGTGACTGCCAAATTCTACAGTAGGATGCACTTGCGATTTTGTACAGGGTCAGCAGTTGTGAACTATTAAAGTATCTGCGGGCTCTGTACAATACGCCCAGCTCCTGAGAGGATAACCTTACTCTGGCTTCGATGGAGCCCCCATACCTGAGTTGGTCAATTAAGGTTACACCGAGCATATCAATGGAGGGCTTGTTGGGAAGATTGCTTCCATTAAAGGAGACTATATTGTCATTTCGATCCCTTTTAGACGTAATCAGACATACACAAATATTTTCACCGTTTGTTCAGTCCCCAAAGTGTTGAACGATTTCTTCTGGCCATCTTTAGCCGAGAGAGCGGGAAGGGGAAGGAGAAGTACACATTCGAGGAAGGGGGAGGGGGGTTCAAGAAAATGACGTAATACGATATTCCCTTGGCTCGTATTTCGCTCGTAAAGCAAATCGTCTCTACTGCTTCAAACCTAAACACCTCCACCACGTCTACACGCAATAATCACCGTTATGTCACAACCAAAAGGACTTAAATCCTATACAATCAGATTGACTGATACGTTTTTACGATTTCGCCAAGTAACAATACAAACAAAATTCTCAATATAAATTTCCCTTGGATCTTTAATGTCGTAAGTAAAAATGTTTTTTATAATGTTGTCTTGAAATTGTATACAGGTTTAAGTTGCGTTATTTCTTTTTACTTTGTGGCTTTAATTAAATGATTGTTGGTAACTTTTTGAGAACGCGAGGGACACTTTTGTCGTTTTGGATTGGAAGATTTAAAAAACAATAATACGGTGCGAAATTCTCAACAATGAATAATTAGAAGTAAAGAAAACACTTGCTTTTTTGTTATTGTTACAATCGCTCTTGAGTTGATATTTCACAAAAATATCGCCGTACAAAAATTACTTCCTATTCTTAACTAACTAACTAACTAACCATCACGCCGTTTCTCCGCAGGGGTAGGCAGAGAGAGACATGTTTTTCTGTATCTGTCTGTACATAATTAGTTAAGAAATATTTGTACAGCGCCCTTGAGGTGATTTTTCACAAAAACGGCGCTATACAAGTCATCCAACTATTATTATTATTATTATTATTGACGGACCGCCAAACAACTCGATCTTGGCAAACACTTCTTGCTTCATTCACTTTCATTCAACGTCTCATACATTCTCTTCTGTTATTCCGACTTCTGACATGGCCCGACTCAAGTATTTGATTCACTTGATCGTGCCACGTCTTTCTTGGACGTCCCCGGCTTCTTCTTCCATTCACATTCGCGTCATATATTCTCCTTACACTCCTTTAAGAAAACACATAATATAGGAGTGTAAAAAAATAACACATAATATTTAAATAGTTTTTGCAATATCATGCTATATGCAGTGTTTCCTAATATTGTATCAAAAAACGGCGCTATACAAGTCATCCAATAATTATTATTTTTAGTAAAAATATTCATGCCGTAGGAATGAGATCTCTGAGACGAATGAGTAATGTTGAGATTCGTAAAGAATGCAAGACTGATGTAAGCGCAATGAGTAAGATTAAGAAAGGGAAGCTTAGATGGTTTGGGCATGTATAGCGCACGAAGAAAGGAGTGTAAAGAGAATATATTACGCGAATCTGAATAAAAGAAGAAACCACGTTCAAGTTAATCAAATACTTGAGTCGGGCCATGTCAGAAGTTAGAATAACAGAAGAAAATGTATGAATATGAATGAAGCAAGAAGTGCATGCCAAGATCGAGTTGTTTGGCGGTCAGAATGTTAAAAATAAAGAAGAATTCCGAGAGGAGTGCAAGCCAGATGTGAGCATTTTGAATAATGTGAATAAGTTAAAGAAAGGGACGCTTTGATGAACCGGGCATGTGCGCCGGATAGAAGAAGAACAAAGAAACGAACGGAAGATAATAGATTTAGAACTAGTTTAAATATGGGCATGACCCAACAACAGGATGCTTTTTGCTTTGCCTATTAAATACACTCAAAATTTCCCACTCCTTTAACCTTCTGTCTCTTTCTTTTTTCAAGTGTTGTCCCATTCTATTACACGGAAGCATATCTCTGTCTCACTGTTCCATTATTTAATTATATATTTTATCTCCTTCTAATTATGTTTTGTATATCTAACATAGTATATGTTCACCTGATGTATTTTTGTTCAGTTTTAAATTTTACCCTGACGAAGCTTGGGATAAGCGAAACCGGCTGGTAATGATCTTAAAATAAATTAGTGTTAAAATAAAACACGAATAACGCCAATAATAATAATAATAATACTTGGATGACTTGTATAGCGCCGTTTTTGTGAAAAATCACCTCAAGGGCGCTGTACAAATACTACTTGCTAGGGTTTATCTTATTATGTACACATACAGAAACATACTTACCTGGCAGGTCACTCCAGATTAAAACGTTAAATTATAGTTTTAGCTTGAGAAGATATGATTTTGCACGCACAGGACACAATATTAGAAAACAGTGCACATTGCGTGATATTGCAGTTACTGTTTAAATCCTATTTGTCATCGATATTACATTTATTAGAAGGTTATTGGCAAAAGAAGAGTAGGTATTTATTTGAAACATTATTGTATTTGAGATTTTCGATAATAATTATTTACATTTACAAATATTTATAGTTATTTACAATGTCGCGGAGTATGAAAAGTTTCAATTTTTTCTGTTAATTGCTTTAGGTAGTTACTAACTGGCTAGCTTCGCTCTGTTAATTGGATATGGAACTGAACCATTCATGGACATGACTTTCCGAAGGGATGAGTTTCGAGTTTTTTTTTTAAATAATACAAACATTCCCTGGTTACGAATAACCCGACAATATTTTAAAATCTCCTACTACCATCACAGTAAGCGGAAGATGTTGCTTTTGTCGTAAATGGGGGACTTAGCCAGCCGAGGATGTGAACTCACGACCACTGGCACCCAAACGCGATGCTAACTCAGTCACTGACCAGTCAATGTATGAAATATATTAGATAAATACATTTTCAGCACGTTATGCTTTTAAATATTAAAATGAATCTTTTATTGGCGAGTGTACAAACGGAATATGAAATGGAATAAATTGCAAGTTTAAGGCTTAAGTCCTTCAATAAACTTATAAAAATACTTTATAATATGTTAGTTTTAAAATAACTAACTAACTAACCATCACGCCGTTTCTCCGCAGGGGTAGTCAGAGAGGACGGACCGCCAAACAACTCGATCTTGGCATAAACTTCTTGCTTCATTCACATTCATATATCGTCCAATACATTCTCTTCTATTATTCCGACTTCTGAGATGGCCCGACTTAAGTATTTCTATTAACTCGATCGTGCCATGTCTTCCTCAGACGTCCCCGGCTTCTTCTTCCATTCACATTCACGTCATATATTCTCCGTACACTCCTTTCTTCGTTCATTCTCTCTACGTGCCCGAACCATCTAAGCGTCCTAATTAGCGCCATCTTTGAGTGCTTTTTATGTGTCGTTTAGCCTTAACTGATTTATTTTAATACAATCTTTAATATCACAGTTAACGCATTTAAACCGCTATGAATCATGTAATTTAAACCGCTATGAATCATGTAATTTAACATTTTTTGTACATATTTATGTTTATTTTAATTCTTAAATGAATTAAAAATTACTTTGTGTTCACCAATTTATTAATATTTACATATCATCAAAGCGAAGCTTTCCTCATCAGGACATACATAAAACTAAAACATAATAATGTCAAGTTTACCCAAATGATAAACATAGAACACAATAATGATAGTAATAATGGATTATTTCTATAGCGCCGTTTTTGTGGGAAAATCACCTCAAGGGCGGTTTACAATAAATTAAATAACATATCACTTGACGTACAACCAATACCTTACAGCTAAACTTTATTACTAATGGCTTACAAGTAAGACTTATAAATATTATATATTAATCAATGTTGAAACTATGTATGCTCGGTATTGTCATTATTATTTACTTATTATTACTTACTTATTACTACTTATTACTATTTACTTATATATATATTTTTTTATTTTTACCTACATATTTTGATTTACATACTACCATTTGCATATTTTTATTTACGTATTATTATTTACCTATTTTTATTTTTATACTTATGTACTTATTACTATTTACCTAATTTTATTTACTTATTATTATTTACCTATTCTTATTACTGTGTACTTATTATTATTTACCTATTCTTATTACTGTGTACTTATTACTATTTATTTAATATTTAATGTGTATTATTATATGCTTATTACTATTTACTGATCCATTATTTACTTAATATTATTATTTAATTAATATAATCTGATCTTTAGTATTTATTTACTATTATCTACTTATTAATATTTACTATTTTTTATTAGTGTATTATGGTTTGCTTATTGAAATTTACGGATTATTATTAAATTGTAAAGCCGCTCATCTCAACACAGGATTGTCCTAGTGAGATGGGTGGCTAAGGTTTTTGTTGTCATAATTAAATTAAAGAATAAATAAATAAAATGACTTACAACCAAGACTTATAGCCAGGGACTAACTACTGACTTACGGCTATGGCTTATAGCTAGTGACATACAATTTAGACTTAAGTAGGTATAACTAGAATATAAACCTAACATATATTTAAAACTAATACATATTTATGACCAAGTGCATAGTTTATACACAATACTGCAAAATGACTTACAGCTATGGCTTAAAACTAAAGTCTTACAACTAACATACCTATTTATAATATAAATACCTGTTATGAACATTGCTGGTGCTGTCAGTGGTAAAGCATACAAAAGTAGAAGTGTTACTAAAATTAAAGAAGGTAATCAGGGGGGTAGAAGGTAAATAAGTATATAAGTAATTCTTTTGGACAGAGTACTCGAAAACACAATTAAAGAAAGAATAGACAGATAATAAATATAAACAAAAATTAGGTAAGAATTGATGATTACAAAGTAATTTTTAACTAATTTATTAATAATGACGCCACAAAGTGAATACCAATATTTTGAAGAAATTGTATTTATTTTATTTATTCATTTATATTATTTTTATTTATTTAGGGAAAGAATACAGACAAATACAGTAATATCAAAACAATATGCAATATCATTATAATACAATCACAGATAAACACATTCCATTATTGTGTAAATTATCACTGAAAACAAGGGCAACAATCATAACATCATTTTTTTTTAAATGTAAATATGTTAGTTGTAAGTCTATTCCTAAACCATACATGTTAACCAT